>JAVYIG010002001.1:0-279423 GCA_035222895.1 Strongylocentrotus droebachiensis | reverse complement strand
CGCAGGTAAATAACAGGTAGCACCACTAAAACACAAACAACAAAAATCTAATGTAGGCTAATACGAGATCAATAAAAAAAAAAAATTTTAAGAAGATAAATACATAACTAAATAAAGAAATAAATAGAATAAAAAATGAATGAATAGACTAGACAGTGAATAAATAATTGACTGAATAAATTGAATGAATGAATGAATGAATAATGAAGAGAGTAATAAGAATTATTGCATAATATTAGAATGAATGATTAATGAGAGAGAAAAAAAAAGAATGTATATGAATGAATGAATGAAAGAATATAGTAAACAAAGAAAGGGTGTTCGGCATTTTTTCTAGTTATTAAACAAATCAAATTGTTAACTATTTTCTGGATGTAGTTTATGCATTATCAAGATGAAGGGCGTCAATTTTTTGTCAAGGAATACTAAATCTTCGAACTTTGTTGTATTTATAAGTAAGTTATCACGTCAAGTTGACAAATATTGTTGTCTCTAAATGTGGAGTATTTTTAGTTTCTGTTTACTTTTTCATACACATAAAATACAATGAGCTTGCCCCCCACAACGCCAGAGAATCCCAAACCACCTCTGCTCTCATGATGCAGTCACCGCCTCTCTCTCTCTCTCTCTCTCTCTCTCTCTCTCTCTCTCCCTTTCTCTCTCTCTTCCCCTGTCTCTCTTTCTCTCTCTCAGTTTCCCTTTCTCTCAGTTTTTTTTCTCTCTAAGTTTCTCTCTCAATGAGTCTCTGATCGACTCTCTCTCAGCTCTCTCCCCCTTCCTGACTCTCACTACCCCTTCCTTCCATACCCAATTGGCTCCATGTCCAACTCTTCTCTTGCACATATCACACATGCAGAGGCGGCGGAGCGATTTCCAAAGTGGGGGGGGGGGGGGGGTAACAAACAAAAAAGGGCACTTTCTGGAAAAAAGGGGCACCTCCAAAAGAAAACCTCAAAACGAAAATATACAATTTTTTAGACATTGGTATATACCCCTATAATTGTGATCACATTATCAGGGATGATTTCAATATTTGTTTTCTTTATCCTACTGTATTGCTATAACCTTGCAGTTAGGTGTGATGGTCTGAAAATTCATATGCGAGCGAGCAAAGCGATCGAGGATTTAAATTAAGATTTGTGAGGTCGCAGAGCAAAACATTACATCTTATAAAGAGGAAAAACCCAATCCTTTTGGGGTTATAAGCACATTCTCACAACAGAAGACTGAAAAGACCTCGGATAAGTTACATAATTATGACATCTATAAATGCGAGCGAGCGTAGCGAGCAGTCCTTGGGGGATATTGCTTTTAGTCGCTTGAAATTAGGGGCACGTTTAATGATGAGTGGAAAAGGGGACACTTATCGAAAGGGATGAAACTTATTGAAAAAGAAAAGGAGCTCGTGTCAAAGTACAACGGGTAATTATCAGAGGTGAAAATAGGGCACTTCTTTCACCTTAAAAAGGGGCAATAACCAGGGATGAAAAATAAATTTATGAGAATGAAAAAGGGGCACTAATAATAAAGGGAAATGTGCATTTTTTTGAAAGAAAAGGGGCACCAATCAGATTTTATAGGGGCATTTAGCAGAGAAGAAAAGGGGCACTCATGAGAATGAAAATGGACTATTTGCATATGTGAAAAGGGGCATTTAGGAGAAGGGGAAGGGGCTCTTTTTTAAATTGGGGCGCTTATCATAAGGAAAAGGGGCACTTATTAGAAAGGAAAGGGGGCACATGTGAAAATATAAGGTGCCCTTATCTGAGTTAAAAAAGGGTAGTTATTAAAAGGGGGAAGGGGCACTTGTCAAAGTAAAAGGGGTGCCTCTCAGATTTGAATAGGGCTATTATCAGCCTGAAGGGGCGGGGCAATTATCAAAAGTGAAAAGGGGCGCTTCTCGTTCCTGAAAAGGGGCACTTACTAGAGATTAAAAAGGGCACTTATGAGAATGGAAAATGGACACATATTGCAAAGGAAAATTAGGAACTTGACGAAGGGAAAGGGGTACGAGCCAAAATAAAAGGGGCACTCTTACAAAGCTAAAGGGGCACTTTCATATGTAAAAAGGGGCACTTTTGGGATTCTTGAAAAAGTGGGGGCTCTGTGCCCCCTCTGCCCCCCCCCCCCTCCTCCCGGGAGCGCCGCCTCTGCACACATGAATCTGACGAATAAATAGTTGGAATAGTTTTCTCTTTCCTCTTTTCGTGAAGTTATTGTACTATTTTTGACACACATCATTATGGTTTTTATAAGTTCCTTATATTAAAACCTCTTTTTGTATTTTCTTCTGTTTTGTAATCACATAGGCATAATGTATGTCATTATCCACCGTCTATACATTTATTTATTCTTCTGTTACATGATCTTCCATATATTCGTAAACCATTAATGGAAAAAGAATTTATGTTGTATGATGAATCAATAAATTCGATTCATTCAATAATATTCATAAGACCTACTTAATTTCTGAATAAATTAAACCACAGAGCATCATCAGTATCATACAATACAAATAAATTAGACATAATGAACTATGGGAATGAGGGGTCAAAAGGCAAAAAAGAACAATTTATACATCAAATATAAACTTTATTTTATTTTATTTTGCCGGTTTGCTCTTTTTTCTTTCCCTTATTTTTTACTACCAGTGTCATAATTATGCACATATGCAGTGACTGCAGTCAACCTATAGATGTCATCTAAATGAAATATTAACAGTTTGTACAGGCTACCGCAGTTTGCTTACATGGCCATTTGAATTTCTTTTTGTTTTTGTTCTCAAGGGATCGAAGAATGTTAACAATAAGCCTATATGGCTATGTCTATATGTGAGCGGCCAAAATGGGAAAACACTACGCCTATAGACTTACACGGCTGATCCCAGCGGGTTGGGGAAAGAAAATTTTAATCAAGCTAATAAAATATAATAATTTAGAACAAAATGATGGGACAATCTAAAACTCATTATTCATAACATAAAATGGAGTAGCAGTAGGCCCTATGTCAGAGTGATTTACTCATAGAGATATATACTACTAACATTAAGTATATATCTCTATGGATTTACTGCACTTTGGCCATAGGAAGATTGTACGAAGATAAATTGGGCCGATTTTGCTGTTGGTTGGTAGAGTAGGAACGTTTCTAGACTCAAGCTACTATACTTTAAAATTAGCATGATTATACAAGTATATTTTCTTTTAAAAGGTAATTTTGATACCTTTAAAAATATGGATATACACTTAAATATATATTTAATTTTTTGAAGAAACATTTATATTGATATCATTTTAATAAACATCTTCTTTTAAATAAAATTACTGATTAAATTTGGGATTGTTTCCACTGCACATTATCTTGATACAGAAAGAACATAGACGTGGACAAAGGGATAGGAAATTTGGCCATGCCCATTATTTGGTGTTCGTGTGGACGCATCGTCCAATACGAATTGCATATAATTCACATGTAAAGAGTTCTCTTTCGATCGGCGCTCGTTCACTGAACACCGACAAAAAGCCGCTAGCTCACCTCTGTTCAATTTCTGCCAAATTCAGGGTTGATTAAGTCTGCTAGCATACATAAAACATGGTATGAATATTTTAGAGATGATATACAATCAAATGTTAGTTTTAAAATCCACCAAAACGAGAGAATTTATCCATGATGAGTGCCAGTGATTGTGTGACTGGGTGACAGATGAAAGCGCTCACGTGTGCCTAGGCTATGGCTATGGCAATGCCTGTACTAGGCTGTAGTGCAGTGACAGTGTAGGCCTAGAGTGTATTGTGTGCATGGTGGTGGTGGTGGTGCGAGTTTGAATCATAGTTCGCTCTCGCTAAAAATCAGAAAGATTTCAAAAATCTGAAGTCACCAATCGGAAGAGGAACATAAAATTATTCAGAAACAGAATTTTTTTCGGAATTGGGTGTGAAATTATGGAAAAAGACTAGATTATATAGATCTACCTCACTTAAGAAATCCAGCCATCTGATTGGTCGAATTGCATTCATAAACTTCAACTGTTCTTGTAAAATTCTCGGTAACCATGCATAAAACATTTCAATATTTTTAATAACCATGGTATGATGGTTACTCCATGGTTACCCCATAGGTTTACATGTTAAAAAATGGTTTGAGCGATGGAGGATACCTTATGTGTGCGAAGGATTGGTCGGTAATTTCAATACAATTGAATCTCGATCGATCTTACCGACAATTTTATCTTGCATTGTTGACATGAAGACGAAAATAAACTCTCAAAAACAAAAAAACAACATCTGCCGATAGATCTTGATCTAAGTTCGTGCCAATATGCATTGCAAAAGTAAAAGAAGGGCCCGTTTCATGGAGCTTTTGCGAAGCATCCCTCACGCAGAGCCGTTTTCAATCCATTTTAATGTATATATTGGAGAAAACTGCCAAGCATGTTAACGACGCGCGATAGCCTAGTGGTCTAAGCGTTGGTTTTCGATACACCTCTTGTTGTACGCAAGAGTTCGAATCCCGTCTTCGACAAAACTGAAAAATATTTTTTATTTTTTATTTTTTAGTCTATTTTTTTTCGGCATATAAAAGTATTACCGTAAATCTCCGTGTATACGGCGCACTTTTTTTACCGTCGGGAAAAATCAAAAGTCGGGGTGCGCCGTATACACAGGTACAGAATATGTTGAGTCCTCAAAATGCAACTTTTTAGTGGTTTTCAAAAATCTCTGTGTCTCAACATGAATTTCATAATGAAAATAAAGAATAGAATCTACTATTTGAAGTAAAAGTACGTTCCTAATTTGAAGGGAAGAGATTTTTTTTTTTTTTTTTTTTTTCAGTCTCGATAAATTATGCCCTTCACAAAGCACTTTGCCGGCCGAAGCTCTCCCGTGTCTTCAGCTCACTCACCTGTATCATGCAGCTCACTTACGCGGGGGCAGATTTGGTATCCTACCATGATGTGCGGTGTAATACGGAATTGCGATTTTTACCTGCGCAGTTGCGTTGCGCGGCAGCTAGCTTCGTAAGAAACGATCTTTCACGTCCCTTCTTTTACTTTTTGGCAATATGGTACGGATTTAGATCTAAATCTACCAGCAGATTTTATTAGAAAAATAAGTTATGCAGTTTATTTTCGTCTTCATATCAACAATGCAACATAAACTTGTCAGTAAGTTGTGTGGAGTTATTCTAGAAATGTCCTGTACCATTGTATAGTCATTGTAGTCCCATATGTTCAAATGGACGTGCTGTTTTGACTGCTGGATTTTGTTGTTGTGCAAAGGTCTAACTTAGTTCACAAGCACTTCAACTTTGCCTCGTAATAAAATGAAAGTATTTCCGAACTCTGAAATAAGACGGGATCTGATCTGGTTTTAACAAAAAGCAAAAAATAAAAAATAAAAGCAAAAAGAATTTCCTGATTTTTTTTTTCTTCCCGATTTTTTTTTTTCAAGTCTTAAAAATAGGGGTGCGCCTTATACACAGGTGCGCCTTATACACGGAGATTTACGGTAATGACTGCTTTAATATTCGAGAAATAGTTGTTTTCATACGCTCTCGGGAAGGTTACAATTGGGCTATTCCCCTCGGCAAGCCTCGGGGAATAGCACAATTCTAACCTTCCCTTGAGCGTAATAAAACAACTATTTCTCTCAAAGCAGTCATTAATACTATACTATTCTAGATATCTAGGTCTAGATTAATGACAAAAGATCGGCAAATGTTGCATATTTCATTATTTGCGTACGTTACTAGACTAGATCTAGATCTAGATTACTCTAGTAAAAAATGATTCACGCAAATTCAGAATCATATCCACATTTTGACCCGTAACTCTGCTAAAAATTGACTAATTTTTCAAATGATGGTCGTAACCTAAAAAGTCGTTGTGTTTCTAACGTGTTTCGTGTCAATTTTCAAATTTTTTTGGGAGTATTTTTCCTAAGATTTGTAAAAACAAAGACTTATAATACTCACTTTTCCCGGGGTTCATGTCAAACTACCGCACAATACAATTGCAGTTGCATACCGTAGTCTAGTCCGTACCGACAGTGGGGTGCGGGCGTGTGCGTGCGTGTGTGAAGTTAACAACCGTAATGATAAATTGCTTAGATCTTCATTATGGCCGGCAATGAGATCGTTCGTTCGTTCATGTCTGTTTAGATCAAGATAGTTATGAAAAGTTTCTTAATTAAAATTAAATTAAATTAAGTTCTTCCATTGCCCGATTGCTGCAATGGCCGTTTCATTAACAAGGGCCAGGTCTTCATCTGGCAATGAGATAATCTAGTAGTCGATAGGTTCAGGTGATGGTATAAATTAAAACTCCCTTCATGAATTTGGCCTGGTGGGATCTCTTGTTTACTTAAGGCCATGTAAAATTGATTTCATGTTGATCGTCCCCGCCCGCTTCCTTTTTGGGGGCCGCCTCCTATTTTTTGTTATTTTTTTTTTTTTTTGTTTGTTGAATTTTTGAATTTTTGAAAAATTGTCGGCGGCCATCTTGAAAAAAAATAGCCTCGACTGTCGGGGAAAATGTACCGAGCGGCCATTTTGAGCGGCCATTTTGAAATATCAAATATCAAATATCAAATAACATGGTACACCCTCCTCTTTTTCAAAAAATCCGGACGATCAACATGTAATCAATTTTACATGGCCTAATGTTGTTCGATGGCACTGGGTTTTCCCCGAAACCTTTATTTTTTTTACTCAAGAGAGGGTGGTTGAGGGAAACCCCCCCCCCCCCCCCTTTTTTTTTTTTTTAGTACTCGCTATCACTCCTGAAAATGTTGTCATCCTTCTCTCTGTCTGTCACCATAGGCTTACAGCAAGGATCCAATGAAGGGGCCCGTGGAGGAAGTCCCAGCCCATCGCATCCGCATCACCCTCACCAGCCGCAATGTCAAGAGTCTGGAGAAGGTGTGCGCAGACCTCAAGCGCGGAGCCCAGGAGAAGAACCTGAAGGTGAAGGGACCCGTCCGCATGCCGACCAAGGTCCTGCGTATCACCACCAGGAAGACACCCTGTGGTGAAGGGTCCAAGACTTGGGATCGCTTCCAGATGCGCATCCACAAGCGTCTCATCGACCTGGAGAGCCCCTCTGAGATCGTCAAGCAGATCGTATCCTTTTTCACCAATAATTATTGGACGCGAGGAAATGTTCTTTTCTGGGTTTTCTTTTTTAGGAAGATAGTCTATAAAATTTGTATGAGTGGCATATGGTGTTATATTCAGGTTCAGTGAGTCTGGACTTTGGTTATGATACTTTTATATAGATTGGACAGTTGTGAGGACAATGCATGTAGGATTTGGGCTCTTGGAGGGGGGGGGGGGGGGGTTGTGACAAAATGTTAGATATGGACCTGGAAATAAATGAAGAATGCCAGTCCACCATAAGCTTTGTTGCATTATTACGATCGTCATCTTACTGTCTTATAACAATTACTCAAAAATGTGTTAGGTAAATAAGATATAAATATCACATCTCATTTTCCTAGTACATGTATTTTAATCTCTGCATTGATTCTAATTTTTGTAAGTGATATATTTATTTAAAGACCATCAATACTACTGGGCCAGAAGGGATTAGACCACACAGCGAGGTCACTGACAGGTGGCTATCTCATCAACTCAGCTCTCAATTAACATCAGAAAAAGAGGATCATGGGGAACCAACAGGCACCGATTAGGCATTGTTTTCTATATTCACTGTAGAGGGAGCAAGTAGTACAGTAGGGCTTTAAATTGTGATACAGAGTTTTTACTTTGTTATTTATCCTTGACCTTTGAACTTTACAGACCTCTATCAGCATCGAGCCTGGTGTCGAGGTTGAGGTCACTATCGCCGACGCTTAGATGCAACCATGTCACAAGCCTGGTGAACATCACAAAGGAGAACATCGGGCTATGGTTTTCTTTCACTTTCGGTATAACATCGTCTGAATAAAGGCACAGAATTTGATTCTTGCTGTAATGACAAAAATGAATTTTGGTTTAGAGGAGTTCTTCTTTTCATCTTGCCTCTCTAGGGCCAGTTTCATTTTTGTAACTAAGCACACGATGAAATGACCCCTGCTTTATACAAGTAGTACTGTGGAAGCTCGTTATAACAAACTCCTTTTGAACAAGGAAATTACCCTCTTTTGCGTCTTTCTATGAAAACTTATCAAGTAACGGCTTTAACAAAAATAGAGAACATATGCAAAGAAGTGGGGCTTGTAAAATTACCTTGCTATAATAAGAATTTGTTGTGAAGGCATTCCACT
The DNA here is from genome assembly GCA_035222895.1 of Strongylocentrotus droebachiensis. Classification (NCBI taxonomy): domain Eukaryota; kingdom Metazoa; phylum Echinodermata; class Echinoidea; order Camarodonta; family Strongylocentrotidae; genus Strongylocentrotus; species Strongylocentrotus droebachiensis. The sequence continues at coordinate 271,159 of JAVYIG010002001.1, read as the reverse complement.
GAACATGTATGTGGTCAGGAAAGTCAAAGTTTTGTCAAAGATAGAAAATGAGGGGTTTCCCTCTTGATAAGATACACTTGTGATCAAGTTTGCTGAGTTACAATAAGCTGTTGCTGTCTGGGAAGTGCTTATGGTGATGTTTCTGAGGTTATGCGGTGTTGAAATGAGGAAGGAGACGGATGGATTTCTTTGACTTGGTAGTTGTGACTTGTGTATGTTAAAAAGAAAAATAGCCCGAAAATAAATGATATTAGAGGGAGAGAGATTAGCTTGTAGGAGAGTTTTACATGTAATGATGGATCTAAGAAAGAAAGAAAATGTTGACCAATGGAAGAGAGAAATTACATGATAAACAAGAAAAGAAATGGTAGATATGTCAGGGTAATAATATTTCTCGTTATCCACCTCTTTTTCTTTGCCTCCTGCTCCTTTTCCTTTCCTCCTCCCTCTTATTCTCCTCATTCGCCACCTCCTTTTCTTCTTCCTCTCCCTTCTTCTTCTTCTCCTCCTTCCTCTTTCTTCTTCTTCTCCTCCTTCTCCTTCCTCTTATTCGCCACCTCCTTTTTTTCTTCTTCCTCTTCCTCTTCTCCATATTCTCCTCATTCGCCACCTCCTTTTTCTTCCTCTTCCTTCTCCTCATTCGCCACCTCCTTTTTCTCCCTCTTCCTTCTTCTTCTCCTCCTCCCTCTTATTCTCCCCATTCGCCACCTCTTTCTTCTTCTTTTTCCTCTGTTTCTTCTTCTTCCTCTTCTTCTTCTTCTTCTCTTTCCTCTTCTTCCTCTTCCTCTTCTTCTTCCTCTTCCTCTTCTTCTTCCTCTTCCTCTTCCTCTTCCTCCTCCTTCTCCTTCTTCGTCCTATTCCTCTTCTTCCTCTTCCTCCTCCTTCATCTCCTCCTCCTTCTTCTATTCCTCCTTCTATTCCTTCTTCGAGATGGAAATGTACAGTGAATGAGGGACTACCGGTAATGTTAATATAAAGCAAATAGATTATGTTTATTAGAGAGAAGGGGGAGAGAGAGAGCACAAGTTTGATTAAAGAAAAAATGACCAGATTCAATGGAGGGATAAGAGAGTGATTTGTTAAAACACATGAAATTTGTTTTTGAAGAGATAGAGGGTGAAAGAATAAAACAAACTGGTCAGATAAAATTGGATAGAGTTATGTATATGGGAGAGCTAACATAAATAATAAAGAACATTATATGGGACTTGTTTCCAATAAAACTCTGAAATCCGCCCTCAATTTCTGTCCGTCTCTTTCCCTGTTTCTTTCTCCCTCCTTCTGTCTTCTCTCTCTACCCCCCCCCCCCCTCTCTCTCTCTCTCTCACTTCCCCGTTTCTCTCTCCCCTCCTTCCGTCTCTCTCTCTCTCTCATTTCCCATAACTATCAAACCTCGATCTGCGTGTTTGAAAACCGCATGAACTAGTATATTACCTTACAGGTAAAGGCCCTTCAGGTTGGAGATTCTATTGGGAGAAGGAAACAATCTATGAGGAAGAAAGTCTGTGATGGGCTAATCTTTATCATGATCAACGATTCTGCCGAAGATTCCGTATTTGTATCGTTGCTATAAATTTATAAAGAAGTGACTCGGTATATTTAGGATGATCGAGTTAGGTCAAGGTCTAGCCATGACACATCGATGACTTATCAACTATAGGTGACTGCATACATGATCGATGGGCCAAATCCCTTATACTGATACTGTTATCAAGTTAGATAAAATCTAACTCCCTGCATATACCAAGGAAATATACATGTACATAATTATGGTTATTTCCCATGTGCCAGTATAAATAAACTGTAGACACACTTAATTTGTAATGATATGCCGGCCCCTAAAAATGCATTTATTTGAGTCCTTGATATGCATTCTCATTATTAATTTGTAGGATAATCCGTCCGCAAACCCTCCCCCCCCCCCCCCCGGACAGAAACTCAGTAAGAGAAAATGAATTGAAGAATCGGTATATCCTATCTTTCTCATCCAACATAATTTCTTACTGAAATATTGCAACCAAACTCCAGCAGGGCACTTATTGGCAATTAACTATTTTATCTTATGGAGGCAGGGATGTCAGATCGAATGCTTTGCTCGTGCAGTACGCCCTCTTCGATAACATCCCCCACATCACTCAATAAAATTAATCAGTTGTGCCGCTTTCGCGCTACTGTTGATGCTCGTGTGTGTATGTATTAGCAGTTAATCATAAGCTGTCAAGGAAAACGCTTGTCTGAGTTGTCGCATACATGACATAGCACAGGTGAATACCTGTAGAGGAACTATCGAGGGACATTCCTTCAATATACCGACACACATTGGATTGATAGATTGTCAACCCCCAAAATGAGCTGGATACTTTCAGGAGTTTATTGTTCAACTTTTTGTGCGGTTATTATTGGATTAGTCGGCATCACGTCTGCAATAAGTAAGATAATTTCTTTGTATTTTTCATATCAAAAAGGAACTTTTTGAACTAAATACTTTAGGCCTAACTATGAAAATCATTATAGCATTCATTTTACTTGGACACACCGGGTATGGTATCTCGCATTTAGTGCTCATTTTATATGAGAGTGCTTATATTACATAAAATTATATATAGTAACGTATTTTTCGAATAATTCAAAAGGGCATTCTTGCTCAAAAAAGTATTCGCATTCAATAGGAAAATATTTTTTTTGCTAGATTTTTATTGAAAATCATACTCTGACATTTTTATGATCTGAAAGAATTCTAGAATCCTCAGATCATTCTCTCTTTTTTAAACGTTTGTTTTAATTTGTAAGAATGTTCTGTCTGTCCTAACACTTAACATGAAATTTTAATCAAGTATGAAGGGCTAACGCTCAGTTGTGTTGAAGAAAACAGTGATATGCACCCAGTGGCGTAGACAGGTTCGTACACCTGGGGGGATGACTCAGGGGCGGATCTAGCTTTTTGCTAAGGGGGGGGGGTGACCAAAATAATGACGATGCAGAGCATCGTCCACGAGCCGCGAAGCGGCGATCCGATTTTTTTTTGGGTGTTTATTTGAACCCCGTAAGTGATGTTTTCCTGGCATCTATTAACAAAATGGAGACCATAAAAAGCAGTGCATGATAACGTCTTTTTAAATCAAGTAACAGTTAAATACACAGTTAAATATCCAGAGTTATCATGTGTTTGGTTAAGTTACCAGATGAGTTGAATATCTTCTCACAATATTTGCACTTGAAAGGGTTTCTCTCCAGCGTGCGTTCTTTTTTCTTTCTTTTTTTCTTTCTTTTTCTTTTTTTTCCCTTTTTTTTTTGTTTGTTTTTTGGGCCGCCCAAGGGGGGGGGGGGGTTTAAACCCCGTAGATCCGCGCCTGTTTAATCTTGTGGTTAGCTTGTGGTTTCCAAACCACAAGATAACCACAAAATACTTGTAAGATTTTCTTTTTGTTACCGTCTGATTTGGCTTTCACCGTGTGAATGCGGCTAATAACAATAAACACAATTACAATAATGATGAGGATTATTATTATCATCATCATAATTATTATTATTATTAATATTATAATTGTTATCATTATTATTATTACTATTATTATCATCATTATGACTTATTAAGTAAGCAAATATCATTCCCCAAAACCTGGGGGGGATGATTGTACATGCCATCCCCCCCACCTTGTGAGGTGGGGGGGATGCATCCCCCTCATCCCCCCCGTTGTCTACGCCCCTGTATGCACCACTCAGCAGGTATAATGATTTAGCTGGTGTTCCTTATTTTGTTAACATTAGGGCTGTTACAAGTAGCTCATTAGAAGATGACTTAATGAACACATTTCAATTTAATTTGGTCTCAATAACGTCGTTTAGGCTTGCGGAGAGTTTTTCACGTTTAAGTCACGATCCCAATTTGATTCCTTCCTTCACGTTCCAGTCATGCACGCTATTTTTAAATTCATCTTTAATGTTCTCCCTCCCTTCAAGTTCCTGCATAATACATGTATTATCTATAGCTGTGCAGTTCACACCACACATCATCCCTAACTTTTAGCATGACGATCTTCAGACTTTTTTTGTGTATGTGTTTTTTCGGGTGTTTTTATTCAAAAATAATAAAGAAATCACAATATGTAAAAATAATTACCTTATTAGAAACAAAATCACTGGACAAAATATAACAATAACAATAAAATAAAGTAAATGGTACAAAATAAAACAAAAAAATGGCAGAAAATTGAAAACGTTACAATATGAACATTGTTGACTTCAGAATAATACGATAGAGACGGCTTACAAGAAATCAAATCAAGGCTAATTTCAATACCCTCAGATTGTAAATCCTTATATAGAAATCAGATTTTGATTACTTATTGGTCATTGCAATATTCGTATATAGGTGATTGACAATAGTGAAATTGCCGTGATTTTTTAAATATCAGCGATGCTCGTGTTGACTACAATTGCACAATTTTCTGATTTTTTTGTAAATCCTATAAAAATCAGGTTTGGATTTACTTAATGGTCATTGCAATATTCGTATATAAGTGATGAACAATTGTGAAATTGCCATGTTTTTTCAATATCAGCGATGCTCGCGTGTTGACTACAATTGCACGATTTTTTGAGCTCCTCTCCTCCTTTGAAAGTTTGATCCGACATTTGTTCCAGTGGCTCTTTTCCAGACTTATTTCGTCAAAGAGATATATAGGATCATCGTTAATGTTGAGATTTTGTTATAGATAAATTAGGGTTGGGTTTAGTTTTGGTGTTTGACCAAGAGTTACGATAATTATAGGAATTATACGATATGGGCTATGCTGAGAGCAGAAATATGCCAGAGCATTGTTAACTCGGTCGTAAAGACTTTCAAAAAATCAACTTAAGGGCGAATGTCAATACCCTATTGCTAATAATTGTATTCCTTATAGAAATCATGTTCTAATTGCATAATATGTTATTGTAATTGTTAAAATAATACGAAAGGCTGTTGATATAGGTTTATACGTTAATTTCTTGAAAATCTTTGTGATCATGTTAATAATAATAATTGTGGGTTATTGTATGGCGCCCATATCTGTCAGACTTGACACTCCTGGCGCTCCGCAATTGTATTGTAGTTGAATTTTATTAGTAAACTTCATTCATATACATGAACATTTTGTTTCAATACATATATAAAACAATTATATAAACAAGAAAATCAACAAGTGGTATAGTTTCTCCAGTAATAAACATTGTATAGCAATAAACATTGTAGCTTGTAAATACAGTGGTTAATGATATTATAACAAATACTGATATGACACGTACCATCCTACGTTTGACAATAATTATCTTAATAACATTTGCTGCGTAATCATTTGAATAGCGTTTGTTGTAGAATCATTATAAAGGATTTCCCGGCCAAATTCGCGAGTTTGTCATTCAAATTGATTTGTCTTGCGTTCAAATTCGACGGTTTTAGTGCAGTCAGGTATATCTCGGGTTTATATTCCCTTTTCTAGTTTTCAAATCTATGGAATTTTCGTTAGAATCTACGTATGTTTCATTCAAATTAATGAACAACGTGCTTCTTTCGCTATTTGGTCATTCGATTTGGCGCAACACGATTTTCTGACAACGCGACGGTGTACTTTTAGCATTCTAATTCATTTGTAGCATTCAAATTAGCACTTTGTGCACTTAAATTGATCTTCAATATACATTTCCCGTTTATTACACACTTTTTATGGCTCATTCTTTTTCTTTCAAGTTTGTTTCTTCATGTGTATTTCATCATATTTCATTTTCTTGCATTTATACACTTATACTTATTAGATTTATCTAGTATTCATCAGCATTTAAGTTTGAGTGTTAAGAAGAAAAAAACGACTTGCATCTACGGACCTGATGGTCTCAGTATATTTGTAAATGTTCATGTAAGGAAGTTGTTTGTCTTATGTTTCATCATAAATTTATCATAATTTCATTATGGAAGAAGGGTACAATATTGTGAATGGGGTAGGGACTTGAGTCAACAATTTGAACATGATTCATTATTTAGCCATGTCTTTAGCCATCGATCTGCTTGCGGGCAAGTAAACTATGAAACTCTTTAAGAAAAACAGAGGGGTGTGCTGGGTATAAGAGACGATGTGAATTACTTTTGTAAAATTCCGAGTCTGTAGTAAAAAGAAAAAAGGGGCGATTGAGGGTAACCCCACCTTTCCCGGGTATATGAACATGTCCGTGCAGAAATGCCATATCCCTTGATTTCGCCCCTTTTTTACTTTATGTCTGACTACTTCCATCTGCATTGCCCTGAAAATAAATAAATGGAATAACAGCTTAGACCCCAATGGCAAATTATGCATTTTAACTGCATTATTTAAAAACTGTAAAAAGTTTGTTGCAATTCTTCCCCCTAACATTCCTAACTTGAATAAAAATATTACGAATACGAACGACAGGTGTTAATTTGAATGATAAAAATTACGCTTCGACAAGTGAATATTAATTTGAATGCTAGTTGAGCAGTTTCTAAATTGAATGACAGATCTATGAAACCCTTCGACCAAAATCCTAAATTAAATACAAAAACTGGAAAATTGAATGATAATTGGCATGGGAAAGCCGATCTGCGCTAACTAAAATGCAAAATAACTGAATTCGAATGACAAACACGCGAATTTGGCCGGGAAATCCTATATTAACTTACGATGTTGATGTCTTCACGACTGACATTCCTTTTATATTTTTCTTTTCTATTTGGTGAAACAAATTCGATCTAGAACAATGACATAATCGACATTGATATTGCAGTAGAAGCCCATTGACGATGCCCTTGTATTGAAAATTCAGTTTAGAAACTTTGCCAACGTGTTCCATTTCTTCTTCAAAGAACTGAATGTCTGGATTCACATGGTCTGGCGATTGTCCAGCATTGAAAGTAAAATAGAACTACTGGACTATTTAGAGGTAGGCCTATGCTGTTAGGAAGTAATAGATTACAATAAAGTCTATCGACTATCTCATGATAGTCCGCCCTATATCTCGTCCATTGTGATAACTATATAGCCTACCCCTGAATTACATAACATTAAGAAACTCATTCATGATTCAACTTCATAACACGTGTATTCAACACAATTATTCCCCCGAATTAATAATGCTGAAGTTACTATACTTTTTTTACTACCATTTTCATATACAGTATAGGCTTGCGGTTGCACCATGTGAGAGAGTGGGAGGATTTGGGAAGTCCTGAAAAGGACTCTCGAGAATCTTTCTTTCTTGAGTGTGTGTAGTCCTGAAAAGGACTGTTAGTGTAGTCTTTTCATGTTTTAAAAACAATTTTCATTTCATATTTATTAATTCATTTTATTGAAACATATTGATACAGGATATAAACATGAAAGTAAAGCTGTTTTTCATCATGCATTGTCCTGATTAAGGGCATACAGCAAATAGTTTTTAAAAAAATGAAAACACTTCAATAGAGAGAGAAAAAAAAATCATAGATAAACATTACACTGCGAAATTGACAAACTTGTAAAATTCTTTATTTTTAAGACATGTGTTTCAAGAAACACACTAGCGCCGTCCCTTGTCAATAATATAAAATATGCATGTACATTCAAAATGATCGTAAATGATAGTTTTTCTCAACACAATCCAGGGGTCATAGAATTGTCTCATTTTTATAAAAAAAAATATTCTGTTCTTGTATTGCGCATTATCACAAGTCATCATTATAACGTATATTATGCGCTTCCAAAGAACTTTAGAAATTATTACGCCGGCTTTAGATTGGCTGCCATTCAGGCGTTCTTAATATTTCAAAGAAATAGTTCCTGCCAGGTACCTTTTTACCTCACCTAGGTCGAGTGTGGCAAATGTAGATTATTAATGTCTTGCCAAAGGACATTAATGCCGTGGCGGGACTCGAGCCGCGGCCCTTGTGATCCACAGTCCGGTGACATATCCACTCCACCACGAAACCTTTAGGGTGTGAAATTATTTAATTAGATCAATCTTGATATGGATAAGTTCAGTTTTAATTGTTTTTGATTGTCAGAGATTATACACACTTAATGCTTCAGAAAAAAAATGCGAGGACCTTTAATATTAATTTACTTAATTTTGATAAATTTATCTCTTTCAAAAACATACTGGCGTCGCCCCTTGCAAACCGTATTCAATCAAAAATCTCTGTATACATGTTATGTCAACGTAATGTAAATTATCTCATTATACGGTATGATTATCTGAGATCAGTCTTTATAATGACGGGTTTCATTGTTGATTTAATTGCTTTCCTTTGTCAGAGACTGTATACACTTAGCGTTTCATTAAACAAAGACGTGAGAACCTTAGATATTAATTTGCATAATTTTAAGACCCGTGTCCTTTTCAAAACACACTAGCGCCGCCCTTTGCAAATCACATAAAATACCCTAAATAAACCCAGCATGCATATACATGACTTTGGGAGTTTTCTATACACAAAGGGAAGACGCATTCGATGCAGGGGGTCATAGAATGTCTGACTTGTTTATACGGTGTGAGAATCTTCATTTAGATCAGTCCTGATATGATTAATGTCTGCTAAACAGGATGAGTGTTTAATCCTACTTAACCCAGTCTATTTTGGTGTGTCGAGTGGCTCTAATTCCGGGTTTACGCTTGATTTTCTAAGACAATAACATGAAGTTATACCTTATCAGAGTTTTATTCATGGCAATGGAAACCTTCCCTGAGTTGAATTTCCGATTTTACCGTCATCTCATAACTACCCTTTTACTTTTGATAAAAACATTGGTATTCTTTTTTAGATCTTCATCTGAATGACTTGTAATTATTTAAATATACCCCTCCGTTAATTAAAACAGTGACTAATTTTTTAAAACTTTGTTTATTCAAGTTGGCCACCACACGAACGAAAGAATCTATAACAAAAAATAGAACGAATGAACAAACGAATCAAGTAAGTAAGTAAGTAAGTAATGGAATAAGTAAGTACGTACGAAAGTAATTGAGTAGGTGATTAAATCAGTAACTTTGTAATTGAGTAAGTAAATACGTAAGTAATTTAGCAAGCAAGTTAGTAACTAACTAAGTAAATACGTACGTGAGTAAGTAAGTAGGTAAGTAGGCAAGTAAGTGGGTAAGTTAGTAAGTGAGTAAGTTAGTAAGAAGGTAAGTAAATAAGCAAGAAGTGCGTACGTCATTAAGTAAGTAAATAATTAATTAAATAAAAACGAATGAATGGACATCAAAGCCTTGATGGCATTCATCATCTTTGTCAACCTCGCAGGGACATGAAATTCACTTTGTATCAAACTTGTGCATCATAAATTACCCCAAGGGGATACAATCATAATTACATCGGAATATTCCATCCTGCGTCCACCATATGGAGTCCATTATTGTTCATATAAGATGATTTTGAATAAGGGGCACCAGAGGTATCGATATTCATTTTTAGGAGATGGAGGAGGGCGTCAGATTAGTTTTGCCGACAAGACAGTGTAGGGATAATCCGAACTTTTTTGTTATTAGTAGATAAGATTAGATTAGTAGATTATACTCTGTCAAATCAGGGGCAACAAGGGGCATCGACATTGATTTGAGGGAGCTCAGGGGGCGTCGGGCGGACTACATTTTCAGACAAGTGCAATCGAAACATTTTTCCTACCGTTGTTGCGATTTTGAGAGGGATGTACGTCACACCCCTTTCTCTAACGATGCCCCTCCCCTGGGCGCAACTGCTAAACAAGGAGGGGTCTTGTAAGAAGAAGGTCCCGGGTTCGAAGCAAGGTGTACTGCAGTGCCTTGGAAATATGACATGAGAGTTAAACCTGTGTTACATAGTCTAGTTATATATAGGGCAATTAACTTATAGAACAGAACGTGCAATGTCAGGCAAGAACCCATGGATACACGCATCTGGAAAACATAACCCCTTGGCAAAATAGAACTCCCTTCGGCGGTGCATAGAATGTTTTATATAGCAGGATGTAACATCCCCTTGATCCTCTAGAAACAGCGATGCCTCTCATAGCAGTCAATATATTATTAGACATCCTATGCCGGTCAATATCTGTATAATTATTATCTTTGATCAATGTAGTTTGGTCAGAACAAGTAACAAGAAGTCTGCAAACCATCATGTTGCGCTATGTTGAACGTGTATGAATGTCTGACTTGAGCATGTGAGGAGTAGACGGTAACACCAAGGCCCTTGTCTTATAAAGATTTGCGATTGATTTGTATCAATCGCAAGTCCTCAAATCAATCGCAAGTTTGCGGTCTCCTATCTCTTATGTACGTAGCTGCAATTGATATCAATCGCAAATAAATTGCGATTAATCGTAATTGTATATATAGACGGGAGCCCAGACGGTGTAAGTTATTTTTTGATTCATCATTGAAACATGGTCATGAGATGAATCGAAATGAAAAGAAACGTTTAAGACCATACGGACCATCACCTGGAGGCCAGAATGATGATGCCTTTTTAAAAACTGGACTTACATGATACATCCCAGGATGTACGAATTATCATGATTAATGTAATCAGGGGTCCCCCTCACACTGGGTGGGGATCTAATTAAACTCTGGTGCGGGCGAAGGGGGTGTAACTGAACTTTTTACCCCCTCACCCCCACAACATAATTTTTTAAAAGCCGGGGGGAGGGGGACTTAATGTGGGTAGCCAATACAAATCTTGTATTTCTATTAAATTTTACTTGGTTCCTCAGTATTGTGCAATTCTCATTATAATTATTATAGTAAACCAATATGAAACAATGCAACAATTCTATACACTAGAATAGGAATTAATGGAAAGGATTGTTTCTTTCTATTTACAGCTGAAGAAATTGTTTTGGTTGATCTGCTATCTCCTCCCGTGCCTAATGCCGGTTGCACACTCTAATTCTTACATGACTTGTGATAATAATTAGCGAAAAGTAATTAAAGTCGGAAATTTATCATGTTTTTCCTTTATCTCGCTCTTGAGGTTTCTCGGCTCTTAAAGGTAATACAAAGTTTTGGGAAATTTTGAAAATTGGGTGGATGGTAATTCTTTGCAATTTTTATATATTTGGATGCCTCTGTGGATGTATTATAAGCACTAGAAAATTTAGCCCCTAAACTACTTTTGCTTTCGAGAAAAATTGAATTTAAAATTTACCGGTGCTCCCGGTAAATTTTGATAAATTTGAAATAGCGCCCACGGCCGTACAATGGTAGCTGCGACCATGGAAATCTCAGAATATGTAGTTGTGATATATAATTTCCGAACGGGAACAACTAATCGGTAGATTTTAGTCAAGAAACATTTTTTTTATAGCTTAATTTATATCTTGACCTTGAGAGGGAGCTATACAACATAAACAGTTTATTATTTACAATTTCATAACTTTAGACTCGACTTCAACCGCGAGAACGATCACTGAATATTGTAGGACCGCATATGTGTCCAATATGTTCATTTGAACCAAATTCATGACCCCATACCAAAACTTTGTGTTACCTTTAAGTATTATCTATATTAAACGTAAGTGCAGACCACAAACGTGCTTATGTGGTGCTGTGGTGAACCATATAGGCTAGATGTCAACTTGTCGTCTTGTCATTAAGCAAGACAGGTGCGTCGTTGTGGCAGAAAGAAAATCGAATTATCCGCTATGACAGTACACGCGTTGGTTATTAGAGTACGTGCCAAATAAGAGACTTGGTGGGACTACACTTCTTGATGGGACGTACTGTACCTCACAGATCGTCGGTAAGGTGCATGTCTTGTCCTCCGGAATCGTTCAATTTTGGGGATCTTGTCTAATTACCTGCCTAGACCACACAGCCATGCACGATCCTAGGTTTCAGAGACACAAACATCTAGTCAAAGGATATAGATAAGAGAGAGACTTTTCAAAATTAATTCTAGGAAATTGATCGGCAAGAAATGACTTCGTCTCGAAACCAAGCGTAATTTCTTCCCCCCTAAATGATGATGATAATAATTGACATATTGTCAACGGTTGATTAAACAATAAGTTTATGTCCTTTTAAACGGATATTTGCCGGGTAAAATGAAATTATAAGACCAATTAAAAGTACACTGAGGGATCAAATCACCTCAGGTCATTGGAAGCCAATGTAGTGCCTATATACTCAGGCGCGGATCTACGGGGGGGGGTTTAGGGGGTTTAAACCCCCCCCTTGGGCGGCCCAAAAAAAAAAAAAAAAAAAAAAAAAGGAAAAAAAAAAGAAAAAAAGAAAGAAAAAAAGAAAGAAAAAAGAACGCACGCTGGAGAGAAACCCTTTCAAGTGCAAATATTGTGAGAAGATATTCAACTCATCTGGTAACTTAACCAAACACATGATAACTCTGTGTATTAAACTGTTACTTGATTTAAAAAGACGTTATCATGCACTGCTTTTTATGGTCTCCATTGTGTTAATAGATGCCAGGAAAACATCACTTACGGGGTTCAAATAAACACCCCAAAAAAAATCGGCTCGCCGCTTCGCGGCTCGTGGACGATGCTCCGCATCGTCATTATTTTGGTCAAACCCCCCCCTTAGCAAAAAGCTAGATCCGCCCCTGATACTAAAGGGATTGTGTTTGACCGTTCTGTTTGTTCAGTGCATTTCTAAAGTAAATTCAACATGCATGGAAGCTATCATTTGATTCTTTAATAAAGACAAGAGAAATAATGTACAGCACGTTCAGTGAGGCGACCTCACGGTGTGTTATGGAAAGCCTTTAAACGTGGAAGAGAAGAGAGAAAGAAAAAAATCCTTCAAATGTTTTTAAGAAGGGCTAGAGTTTTACAGCCTAGTCAACGCCAGGGACTTGGTGAAAATTGGAAGTATCCGCTGAATCAAAACAATGTTCATGATCTTAAAGGCCCACTGTACTACTTGTAGCTACTTGCTCCCTCTATATAGAAAACAATGCATAATCGGTGACCATTGGTCCCCATGATCATCTTTTTCTTATGTTAATGAGAGCTGAGGTGATGAGATAGCCACCTGTCAGTGACCTTCCTGGGTGGTCTAATCCCTCCTAACCAAACTAGTACAGACGGCCTTTAAATCACAGCAACATAAACGCACGGGGATTCTTGCTTTCTCAGGAAACATGGTTGATTTGAATAGGGAGCAGCCAGACTGCCTTGGTTTGAACAGAGACACCCATGGTGTGAACAACTTCGCATATTTTTCGATATATAATTTCTGCCATTTTGAATAGACATGAATAGATTTGTATTTTTTGTATAGGATGTTAAGTTTGTCAAAGTTTTAAATCCAATTTTCTTGTTATTCTTTGTGTTCAGAATTTTCATTAACAATTTGTTTTCATTTGAATTTTGGAATTTTGGAATTTTGTTTTTCTTTACCTCATCAGAGGATTTATTTTCATTAACAATTAGTTGAATTATACATTGTGAGATATCACAATATTTTGTAGTCATAAATTTTGGTTGTTACCTTATAATAATCACGTCATATTGGCGTTCAATAATTGAGAAACCCATGCAGTAAATCTAATTGAACACAGTTGGTTTTAATGTACGGTGTTGAATTTGCCATGATTCATTGAAGGATATATATTTACTTGGGTCTTACTTGTTTTTAGGTCGGATACGAGAAAGGGAAATTAGTCCCAGACGTTACGAATACTGAGGATAGTTTTATACCCAAAGGACGCTAGGACATTGTCTGGGTCTCGAAACCTAGTTAACTCATTTCCAAGACCTTTAAACCGACCATTTGTGGCGGTATCTTGGTCTAGTGGATACGGTCACTGAACTGTGGATCACGTTGTGTTCGCGGTTCGAGTCCCGCCGCGGCACTAATGTCCTTTGCCAACTTGAAGGCATTAATCTACATTTGCCACACTCGACCCAAGTGAAGTCAATGGGTACCTGGCACTTTTTGGCAGGATTTTTTTTCATGAAATGCTAGAATGCCATGATGGCAGCGTAAAAATTGTGGAGCGCCAGGAGTGTCAAGTCTGAATTACAGTCATGAGCGCTTTACAAGAACCCACTATTATTATTTGTTCTTGAACTTTGATTGCTGATTAGGGTTACCTGATGTTATTTGTGAAAGTATCATCGCTTCTGATATGATCACTCCCAGTCCACTATTATGATAGGAAATGAATGTCTCTCGTGTTACGCTCTCCTTTTCCCTTCCATATTAATGCCCCTCCCATTTGTGCCTCCCGGTGGTTAGATGTAGACCCCTCCCCCCCCCAAAAAAAAAAAAAGGAAAGAGGCATTTGAAATTGGTTAAAAAGGGTCCCCCGAAAGTATGATAATATCATATTATCTCTTATGTTCCCTGTCGGAGATTTGCGGTGCAAATAAGCATCCCAATAGTCTGATGACCCTTTCGAAGAGACATTCTTCCTTGTCAGAAGTTTTTCAGACTTTATTCTCCCTCCCATTTGTGCCCCCGGCGGTTAAATTTAGACCCCCACCCCCTCCAAAAAAAAAGAAGGCAAGAGGCATTTGAAAATGGTTAAAAAAGGGTCCCCCGAAAGTATGATAATATATTATCCCTTATGTTCCCTGTCAGAGATTTGCGGTAAAAATAAGCATCCCAATAGTCTGATGACCCTTTCGAAGAGACATTATTCCTTGTCAGAAGTTTTTCAGACTTTATGCCCCCCCCCCCCCTCCCTCCCTCCCTGTCGGAGAACCCTGGACCCGCCCATGAGTAGCAGTTTAGATTGGAACCTTTTGCCAACTCCTCCCTCGGCGTTTCCTCTCTACGATGTTTGTGTTCCTCCAGGGACCGCGTCTGATAGGTCAAATCTTCCACGAAAAGATACAGGAGATGCGCTGATTGGTTGACTGACTATCCTCACATCTGGTGTTTATCCGTATCAGACGATGATGATGACAAGTGGGTCTTATCTCTCAACAGGGTGTTCTCATCTGTAGACCGTACACTATCTTTTCCTTTTCTATCTCCACCCCTCTCTCTCTTTCTCTCTCTCTCTCTCTCTCTCCCTCTTTCTTTCTCTATCTCTCCCTCTCTCTCTCTCTCTCTCTCTCTCTCTCTCTCTCTCTCTATATATATATCTATCTTTCTCTCTCTCTCTCTCTCTCTCTCTCTCTCTCTCTCATACACAATCATGCTCAACACACACACTCCTACTATAAATTAATAAATATCTTACGTGTAATATATCTTTCTCTCTCTCTCCCTCTCTTGCACTACATGTATGTCTCTTTCTCTTCTCTCCCCCTTCCTCTCCTCCTCTCCTCCTCTTTCTCCTCATCCCCTCTTTCTCTGCTCCCTCCCTCACACTTTCTCTGTTTCATTCTTACATTCTCCATCTCTCTGTCTTACTCTGTCTATCTCTAGTCTCTGTCCAATTGTCCCATCTCCATATCTCGCCACATATAGCCTATATACATTATACAATTATGTTCTAAAGATCTATCTTTCTGTCTGCCTGTCTGTCTGTCTCCTCATTTCTGACATACACATGTTCCTCTCTCTCTCTCTCTCTCTCTCTCTCTCTCTCTGTTTCTCTGTCTCCCACCCCTCTCTCTCTCTATTTTCTCTCAGAACAGGGCGTTTTGCACTTCCCTCTCTTTCCCCTTCTCCTTTCTCTGATCATAATTACATCTTCAATTCTGTTTCAATTTCTCTGCCTGTCCCCCATTTTCAATTTACTACTAATAACCATCCCTCTATAGCAACCCTCTTCACCCCATCTTACAAATCCCTTCGACCTTCATCCGTTCTCAGTCTCTGTCTTCAAGATAAATCTCTTGACATCCTAGAGGCCTATATTATATACCATAGAACTATAAATAGCACAAGATGAATGTGGTTGTTTGTGTATAGATCTAACATATTAACTTCCTGAATGACGTTGAATAATTATAAGTATTGTGGTTCAGTGTTTTAAAGACTTTTTGATATTTCCCTTTTAGTTAAAAATGTGCCTCTCTTTGAATTTTGTTAAATGCATTGCCAAGGATTGACTCGGATGAAGTAGTATATCATCAAAAAGCTCTTTGGCAAAAACGGTTGAAATAATTGGGTCTTATTTGCCGTTTGTGGCCCTGCAATCATTATTACGCCCATCATTACCATGCACTCATTTACACCTCGGTAAAGAGGGAGAAAATATTGGTAAAACACCTAGTCCAAAGATGTACGCACCGAGCGAGGTTCGAACCCGGAACCTGTAGAATGAGAGTCAGCAATATAATACAGTGCTCCCACACAAGTGCAGAACATACAGTAGTCTTATTCACTGGTAATCGAACTGACTTGTTTTCGTTTATTCCTATAACCAACCCATGCAATGAATCGCTTTATAGAGTACCAAGTGCCTTTATGCTTCAACAAACCGTGTCAAACCAGGCACTTGGCATTTTGGAGACAAGTCCCTGATCGAACGAAGAAAAAAAAATCATAATTTGTAGACAGTTTCCGCTATCTCAATTTGGCAAGTATGTGAAGGGGCTGATGAAAGAAAACCGAGTCACGTACGTCCAGGGGCACTTGGACATTGATTAAGTGCCCCACCCAAGAAAATCCCAGGCTTGAGTTTTGGGCTTTGGCTTGTCACCATGTCAAAATGATGAGGGCTTATAAAAGACTTCATGATTTTAGAACATGCCAGATTTACGACGGGTTGAAGACTTCTTTGGCCAGTGGACGGATTTAATTTTAAAGGTGGGGAGGGGGCGCAACTAGCTCGTGTTTCCCTTCTAAAACCCAAAGCTGGTCTCCCTTTTCGTTATTCTGCAACCTCTAAATTTTGGACCCCTAAAGGCCCCTGAAGATTCGAAAAGTGAAGTATTCTTTTGATAGATTTTTAAAGTAAATTTCCGCCAACAACTTTTCCCCTTTCTTTCTATACCCCGCATATACGTCTGAAAATGTACCGGGTATCAGGCCTGCCGGGTATAGTAAGTTGTCCGGAGGAAAACAGTTCGAGGCTAATTTTCCTGGACTCAAAGGAATTTCAAAGAGCAGTGAATGGAATGTTTCGATATATATACGCAATAAACTGGTGTATAAAAATTAAAATTAAATCGTCCAACCCTTTGCCTAACTATCCTATGCTTTTGCTCCATACAAAAATTTTCAAGACATAATTCCGAAGCGACAATCTGTCCGAGGTACGCAATAACTCCCTGGTAATTTAACGAGATTAAATGTGATTTCTTGTAAGGATACAACATGCTGTTTTATTGGAAAATCTCGTTTCCACATCACGCTAAGAACTCGTGTATGAAAATCAAAACTGATTTATCCAACCCTTTGCCTTGCTTTGCTAACTTCCTTTGTTATGCTTTTGCTCCATGCACAAATTTTAGAGACATAATTCCGAACCGACAATCTACCCGAGGTACGCAATAATTCCCTGGTAATTTAACGAGATTAAGAATGATTTCTTGTAAGGATACAACATGCTGTTCAGACGCTCTTATCCAGCATGTGTCTTTATCCGCTTGGCTTAACTTGTGCTATATCTGGCTCTAATTTGATTAGCTTCATTTCTTGAAAACCTTTTAAAAAATAAATTTTCGAATGACTTTTGCGACATGTTGTGAAACTGTTCATGTTCTCGGTGATTAAAGCAGTTAATTTAAATTTCGAGAGAGAAAAATTGTCCATACCAAGGAGATGAGGTATGTTACAATTTAAGTGTATTCATTCAAATCACTGATTAAATATCAACTTATTGTTATAGTGGTGGGATAAGATCCTGAGATTTGATCCTGATTTGACTTTATTTATCTACCATCAACAATACAGCAATACATTTCAAACAATGATATTTACATATACAAGGAGAGGATCTTATTATTAATTGAATGAAATTCTTTGCGATCGTGTTACAAACTTTTTTTTTTTCTCTTATCCTCAAGCGAGGTTTTTATTTCCATTATAGTAATACATATGTACATTAATAACTCAATGGTTGAGTGAAACATAACATAGGCTAAAGATTAAAGTATATTCAACAATTCTTCCAGCTTAGTATTATTTTATTTGCTTACACATTCATATCTTACAAACTGTATTGTTCTCTTGGGTCACAATTGGAGAATAATTTGTTAACAAAATAATTTGCTGACTTGGCCTGTACCCATATGTACTACAAAGTTAGCATTTTTCCAAACCTACACATTTCGTGTGTGAAATCACAAACCGGCTTGTAATTAAAGTTATAAAGATAAAGGTGAGTTCTGGTAATGCGATGGCATTGTGAAAGAAAAGGTGTGGAATGGATCAGAAAAGTTGATCATAAAGCATGTAAGAATTGGTGTGTACTGCAAGATTCTGGAGTCATCAAAATCATCATAAATTTCGCCCAGTCTTGGTAAACTAACAAACACTGTACACAGAAAGATGTATATGGAACAACACATATGGTGTCGGGGCTCGTACTACCTTGATTTCCTTATCTTTCTATGCTCATTACTCAGCCAGTATACATTTTTTTTTTTTTTACCAGAACTCAAGTTTATCTTTAATACAACTGTATCAGCTAGAGGGGGTGGGTTTTTTGTTGTATTTTTGAAGTGTTTTGGGGTAACCTACCCACGACCCAACCCCACACTGAATCATCCATTACGAGAACCATGGAAACATGATGGAGTTATAAATTCAATTTGGCATCGGGGAAACAGAGGAAGTATGAACTCGAAACACATTGAGCACGTTTACATAATTTAAAGGAAAACATATATGCCTTGGAAATACTTCTAGCAGTCTAGCATATTTAAATCATTTAAAGAATGACAATATAATCACTGGAAGCACATTCCATGTTGTTGGAGAAGAAAAATGTAATTCCTAAAACATTAATAAAGTCATATGGAGCTCGCTCATTACAAGTAGCAACATATGAATTATGGAACGGAATACCTGACGTTGTTAAGGGGACAGTCACTGATTAAAAATTCAAATACAGACTGAAAACTCATAACTTCAACAGCAATTTTTTAAATTTTGGTTTTGTTAGTATTCATTGTGTTTTCAATATCGGCACCTCGTCTCATATCTTCTAAAACGAACGATGTCAAAATTATTCGAGAACTCAACAAGGGGAAATTTGAATTATGTAAGGATGCTACGATGTTATTTCAATTGATTGTGTATGATTGTTTGATTTGTTCAAGCATATATTTATCAATAAATTTATTTTACCCCCTCCCCCCCCCCCCCAAAAAAAAAAAAAACGATGGGAAATTCCTTACCCTATACTTTGATGTCCCTTAATAACCAAGTTCGGATAACGAAACACGTCTTTGTTTATGTAATAATCGCACATTTCTGCAAGAAGGCTCGAGGCGAGCTCGTCGAGTATACGTTTCGGCTTCCGAAACTGCCTGAGGCTGATTTTCGAAAGTCTTTACGATTGTCTTAAAGGGAGGGACCTGAAAGTGGAATGCAGTATAGAAATACGGTTTCTTATTCTTATTGTAATATGCAAAATGACATGATTGCAAAGGCTTTCGAAAAATAAACCCAAGGACAATTTGAATACTCTACCGTACAGCCAATAGAAATCATGTATGGATTACGAAAGATGTCATTGTCAAATTCGCATATTTCAAAAGGTGCATGCCGGGCAAATCTAGATTGATTTTGGTCGATTTCTGGAAAGATTTTACGATCGTGTCATGTTTACTTGGTTTTCAAGCCACCGTTGTTAGCCATTTGGGATGGGTTCTGAGAAGGATTGGGTGAATAAGGGGTTTTGGGAGGGGTAGGTGAGAGAGACTGCAGTCATCCAAGTTTCCTGATTAGGGGTTCCTGTCCTCCCCCCGTTATAGTAGCTTATAACAGAGTCTAGGAAACTGTGTCAACGTACACGTACCCATGCATAGACGAACTGTTCATGGCTCTAACACTGTCAATCATACACTGTCAAAGCTACTCCACACATCAAAACGGACCGATTTTCGGCCATTACATGGGAAGTAATGTAATAGTTTGTCTGCGTACAACAGATAACCTAAATTATGTATTCTTTTATCAATTTTGTCTTCAAACACATTTTTTGGGGGAAAATCTGTGCAGAAGTGTGTCTTAAATGTCATCCTCTTTCACATTATGATACAATTTAAGTGAAATTTGGCCATCACATTTTTGGCGAAGTTTGGTTCAATTCAGACCGATTTATTTTACAATTGTAATTAAAGACATTAAAAACAACAATATGAAGTGGAGAAAAGACATGAAATTTAATAAAGGTGCTTGGCAGATAGCAGCTTGTTGTACAATAAAATGCCCGGCATGCAGTCATTGGCACAATACGAAATACATTAACTTGAAGAAAGATAAAAAAAAACAAAGCATGCGCAGTGACAAAAAAAAATCTATAAATTACTTTTGCTATAATTATGACTATTATGTAGTCTGTCAAAACCCGCTTATTTAATGTTTAAAATCAATTTTCAAACAAACAGTGCATGCGTAGGACCTACATATTATTAAGACAAACACATTTCACACGGTGATGTTTATGCACATAATTATTACATGTTTAATTTGAGTTCTATACGTATCTTGGAATAGTAGGGGCCCACCTGGCATGAATAGGCTATTTAATGAACTTCCATTAAATATCATAATACCACGACTAAACCGATGAGTCCCTAATCCACGAAAATTCATAACAGAAATTTGAACGTCATGTAGAAACCCACATTTAGATTGGTTGGCCTTCGCATGGTTTTATTGGCCGCTTAAAGGATTATCCGACACAATGTTTGAATTATAGCGCGGTCTTTGTCATGAACCATCTGATCATAATTATCGGCGATTGTTAGCTATGGTAAAGTTGGCATATATAATAGATCAGACCAAGGCTATACCTAACACGAGCGTCCATCCATATTTATCATATTCATATCCAGAGAGAGTGAAAGAGAGAGGGGAAGAGAGAGAGAGAGAGAGAGAGAGAGAGAGAGAGAGAGAAAGAGAGAGAGAGAGTGAGAAGGGGGAGAGAGAGAGGGAGAGAGCGAGAGAAGACAAAAAGAAGAGAGAAAGACAGAGAAGGGGAGAGAGAGAGAGAGAGAGAGAGAAAGAGAGAGAGAGAGGGTGGGGGGAGTCAAATTAATCAGAAGTGTATTCTTCGTATGACACATAGTAAATATCGTAATTATTGAGGCAAGTGCCCCCCCCCCCCCCCCCCTCATAGGAACATGATCGACTCGACGCCTTTGCATTTTGACATGTTGTACTGCGGTTTAATGTGTAAAGACTGGTGCATTATTTTGAGCCTTGAACTTAGACAAGGAGAATGAGATTAATACGCGAATTAGCTAGGAAGATATGATTGAACCGCAGTCTATGAAATACTGCACGGAGTGTAATGCTTCGGTAGTAAGGTGTGTCAACGGAGTAAAAATTAAAGCAGGTTACGGAGAGGGTAAAGCAAGAGATAAGATAGAGATACAGACAGGGGAAATATTTAAAGGTGAAACAACGTTTTGGGAAATTTTGAAAATTGGGTGGATAGTGAATCTTTACAATTTTGATATATTTGGATGCCCCTGTGGATGTATTATAAGCACTAAAAAAATTAACCCCTAAAACACTTCTGTTTTCGAGAAAAAGTGAATATAAAAATTTACCGGTGCTCCCGGTAAATTTTGATAAATTTCAAATAGCGCCTAAGGCCGTACAATGGTAGCTGCGACCATGAACATCTCAGAACATGTAGTTGTGATATATAATTTCCAAACGGGAATAGCTAATCGTCGATTTTAGTCAAAAACATTGTTTCATAGCTAAATTGATATCTTGACCCTAAGAGGGAGCTATACAACATAACAAGTTTATTATTTATAATTTCATAACTTTAGACTCGATTTCAACCGGGACAACGATCAATGAATATTGTAGGAACGCATATGCTTCCAATATGTTAATTTGAACCAAATTCATGACCCCATACCAAAACTTTGTAATACCTTTAAGAATGAGAAAATGAGAGGAGATGGAGGGAAGGTTTTCGAAAGGGCACTGACCAGACAACCCCTAGCTAGTCCATGATCATACCCATCGAGTCGGGGAAAGGTTGCTTGTCGAGTTCTTCTGATAAGATTTCATGATACGTCTGATAGACTAATTAGAATGTCCTGCCTTTCATTCAAGGACAACCTACCCCTCCTTCTCCCCTTCCTCATGTTCAAGCATTTAATTATGTTACATCTATTCTGATAATGTTCAAGATTCAAGATCACATGCATTTTGGCAGAGCTGCATGCGATGTCTGCTGTGATACAACATTGACATTCTTGCAAGTCGGTCTAAAATCGCAGGAAGTGAAGGTTGGTCTACAAGAGACAATTTCCTTGACAATTTAAATACAAACTGTCTGCAAGGGTCAAGGAAATACTTTGAAAAAAACCAATGCAGAGTCGCTCTTTAAAGAAATTACTTCTTTTTAAGCTAATGCATTTACATACAGTGTAACAATTTAACAACGTAACTATATAAGGTATAAAGGAGTTCGCAGGAGGTTTGTAATCATTAACAATTTAAATGTATTGGAGGGAACATAATTTTCGAATTGGTAATCTGATCAATCATGAATTAAGACCTATAATCAAATATGTGATAGTCCTTTTTTTGAAGATTTAAAACATTAATAATGCTTG
Organism: Strongylocentrotus droebachiensis; assembly: GCA_035222895.1. Lineage (NCBI taxonomy): Eukaryota > Metazoa > Echinodermata > Echinoidea > Camarodonta > Strongylocentrotidae > Strongylocentrotus > Strongylocentrotus droebachiensis. The sequence continues at coordinate 248,534 of JAVYIG010002001.1, read as the reverse complement.
TAGGTATGTTATCAGTTCCGTTTGGTTTTAATGCCAACATATATTATTATCAAATTGTGTACATATTCAAAACAAAATTGTTATATTTTGTATATTGCTGAAATATAATTTGATTTGTAAGTTGCAGAAGCAAATAAATTCCATTCGATTCAAAGACTATTGTACCATTCTGCGCCATGCCAGGAAAAATCGAACTGTTTAATAAATAAAAATACATTTCGGAATGTCTTTTCTTCAGTATGAATCACAAAAAGAAAATGAATCGAATTTGGTATTCTTACTTTACATTATTGACAAATACTTCCAGGGGCTGAGTATGTATCATCAAGCTAAAATCTGATATATCTCAAATTTGGACGGCAGACAAAATATAAGTAAGGAATTGATGAAATTCAAACCCTTATCGCGTACCACGAAGTAGACTCAATTATCAGATTGCCTTACAGATGAGTCTTCCATACATGAGTTTCAGAAGTCACTGACAGGAACATATTAAAGTTACTGACTTTTTTTTCCCATAATGAAAGTGCCCCTCTAAATTGTGCACAATATATATTATATTAGACAAAAACGCTTTCTATTTTTTTTTTTAATTAGGGGATGTGCTCCATTTCCATTCAAGGAACTACGCCGTCTTATGTTTATAATATTAAATATTCTTTTTCATTTTTTTATTGGGGCACGTGCCCCATGCCCCTCCACGTAGCTACGCCTTTGAATTTATAATAACTCACAAACACGAAAAACGGATAATACGAATGAGACACTAAACACATGCTGTACAAGAGGACTGTCAAGCTAATCTATGCTTCTGAGAAAATGAAATTGAAGAATACCGTAATTTCGAAGTTGAAACCATGAAAACCGGAGATCCCGCATCAACCAATTACGGGAAATTAGAATTTATTTATCATTATTTGCATGACGAAAATGGAGAATTATTGTTACGTGATTTGCTTTCGTATTACATTAAAAAAAGTCGTCTGTTGAGAGCCAGAAGGGAATTAGATGTTTATTAATGGTAGGATGTTACAACCGTCTGGCTCTGAGCATACAACATCATATCTTGAAATTGAGAGACGGCAGACCATTAAATGTTCAGGGTAAAGACTTTTCTGACTCTGACAACCAAAATTGCCTGTTGAGAACCAGAAGGAGGTTAACTCAGTCTCAAACGTATGCGAGTGGACGTTTTTGGCTCGATCTGAGCAGACAATTTGTGAAAGGAATGTAGATATGTTTTCTAGTTCAGAACGGAATAATAATATAATAATGATAATAATATTATATTATAAAGCAGAACATACAAAGCGCATAAACGAGAACATTATCACACGAAGCTTACATTAATCACAAACGAAGAGGACTATCAAAACGAATTTCAAAAAGATGTGTATTCAAACACCTCTTGAAAGCTGTGAGAGCAGGGAAATTCTTTAGTACACGGAGGAAGATTTAGTACATGTATATGGGTAGAGATGGTCTGTCATTCCAGACGTGAGGGAGTCTGGCGCAGTTATTATGAGGTTCATCCTCTCTGGGTCATCCTCTCTAGGTCATCCTCTATATAGCAGGTGAATCATGGGATTGGTCACCTCCTCTTTTAAATAAATAAAGAAGAAAATATAAGGAGAAAGAGGGATTTATATATATATATAGAGAGAGAGAGAGAGAGAGAGAGAGAGAGAGAGAGAGAGAGTGGAGAGAGAGTGGAGGAGGGAATATATTTGTTTCTATTATTGAAAACACCAATTTTACTTGATATAAAAATATGAAACAACTATTTCACTTGCACAGTTTTCGTTAGGTTCGCTGTAATACACTTGAGGATTCTGTTGACATGAAGATCATCTACCCGAGGCTTCTTCGGTTTGAAAATTAATGCCATATATCGTGGAAGAGATACGAGGCTGAATCCATCCGGCAAAGAGGTTCCAGACTAAATCTTACTAGAGTCTAGTCTATTAAGCTCATGAAAGATCCAATTTATACTTCCGTTCATCCTTTCATCGATCCGTCCTCAGTTCTGTGCCATGATCTTTAGCTATCCTTCCTTGAGAAACTATACAGCAAACGTAACGCGAGGGACTACCGTGAAGAGAAATGGTACAATGTTGCATGTGAATCCACAATTGGCTACAACCAACATTTTAGATAATGTAATTTCATTCTCCTCTCGAGGGAATACGTAGTTGCCATTTACTTAGACAGCTTTCCAATTTTTGTAAAACACATTATTTTCGATACCATTATCTCGGCACCAGACCTTTTAGGGTATAAAACCTGAAACGGTTTAATTTATTTGTCATCATGGTCATATTTCATTCTATTTGGTGAGATATAGATTAGAGTATTCTGGGCAGAAAAAATGTTAGGCCTACAATAATTGGCCTGGTACTTTATGAAAAGGATTTGCCTTTGTGATCAAACGACTTTTAAATGAGTGATACATACTCAATCGAGGCGACATGAGGTTAAATCCCGGAAGATGAAAACTAAACAGATGGCAATGAAAGAGAAAGGGAATGATGTCACCTAAATTAGGCCAGAGATTATAGATGTCGACTAAGACGAGGGCATTGATAATTTGTGGATTGAGAACACTGGATGAAAAGGAATTATTGTATTATGTGAGCATGGCACCTGTCCCTTCATATTTGAAATCGAATGTTCCAAGTTTTTAATTGATTTGGCAGTTTGATTAGGATTGTCACGAAACTGCTCCAAAGTATGGTGGCCCTGAAGGGACATCACAAATAGCGAATTATTCACGACGAAATTGGCGGCGAAATTGACGACGTCGTGAATTTCGTCGCCAATTTCTTCGTGAACAATTCGCGATGTCCCTTCAGGGCAGGGGCGTAAATCCGTACCGAGGAGTGGGGGGATGATCGGCGATAGCCATCACATACTACACGCCAGGCGCGTACGCGGGATTTCACGACTCAGCCGACCGCTGAAAAAGCGGGGGGGGGGGGGGAGGGGGTAAGAGGACACTTTTTTTTTTGTTTTGGTCTCAAAAAATCGCAACGACTCAGCCGACCGCTGAATAAGCATTTTTTTTCAGGGTGGATGATATCAGGGGGGATGTTTGTACAGGCCACCCCCCCCCCTACTTCAAGGACATCATACCATCCCAAGGGGTACAAGATGCATTCCATAATGAAGGGGTACCAAATGGGTGACGATTTGAACACAATAAAACAATTGACGAGCACGTTATCGTTTGGGAGAGGCCCCGATCCAAATACAGTCAAACCTGTCTATAGCTACCGCCCAAGGAAACACAAAAGGTGGCCCCTGTAGACAGGTGGTTTTTATAAACAGGTGCTTTTAAGTAAATGTTTCAATGAGAAACCATTTCCAAGGGAAACACATAATGTGGTCTTTGTAGACAGGTGGTCACTAACGCAGGTTCCTTTAGTACATGTTCAATGAAAAACATTTTGAAGGGAAACAAAAAATGTGGTCTTTGTGGACATGCAGTAATTAAAGCAGGTTTGACTTTGAAAGCAAGAGAATAAGGTCATCGAGTCATGGAGATGGGAGTGTGGAGAATGTGTCGTTTCATCTTATCTTCCTTTTACATTGTCTTTACCTCCACTTTCTTCCTATCTATCCCTCTCTTTTCTCTCCCCTGTTTTCTCTGGCTATATACAGACCTACAGTATACGGTCCATAGATATGATAACAAGTCCATGACTATATGGGGCCAGTCACCACGAAATGAGTCCAGTGTCGCATTAGGCTCAATCGTAGTAATAGCGATGTATAGTGTGTATGTACTGAAAATTGACCCACCTACCACATTTAAGATTTTTCCAAAAATCGACTTATTAAATTCTTTGTTTGTTGAAAGTTTCATTGAAATCGAATGATGGGAAGTGTGTTGTTGCTATGTTGTTGTTGACCAGACTATAATATGTTACGCATCATTAACTTTACACCTAATTATCTAAAAACTGGGTAATCCCATTGTTTATAAAGTCCAATTAGGTTTTTGTTCATATTTCTGGATAAAATTATCAATTTTAATGTGTGACCCCTTAATTTAAAGCTTACTTAATGTGGATTCATATAATACTTAAAAACAGGAATACATTTTTTGACCAACTGGACTCATTTCGTGGTGACAGGCCCCATATATCAATCTTTTTCTGACTTATTCTGTCATAAATCATACAGATCTAGATCATAAAGTATTGTGACTGTGCAGAGATTAATCTTAAAATGACCCCTCCCCATGCTCTGTCTTTACACTCGTTTGGTAAACAGGGGAAAAGAAATGTCTTGAAAAATTAAATTGCAAGTTTCGGGGAGACATATTCACATGAGGCATATTTTTCTACTCAATGTCACCTCCACAGTAAATACGCTTAATGAGTTCTTGAGTCAGAGGCTAAACATTTTTTTAAATAAAAAACGTATGATGGTCATGGACTGTCTTAATTACTTTGGCTATAATGTTCGTGCTTTTGGGTGAGTGATCACTTAGACCGTCAGAAGGAATTAAGACACTACATCCCAAAGGGTCAATGTCTGCTCAAGGTAGTCTTTAAGCTATGAGTGAGTAATTATTCACATTGGCGTATCCAGCTTATAGGGTGGAGACGGGAGAAGGGGGTAGCCCCCCCCCCCCCACCCCCCATTTGAAAATTCCCAGAGGGAACATTTAATACAACTTTCAATGGGCCTTATGTACTAAACGGGGCGCTATCCAGGTACAGGCACGCCCTCTCCCCCGTCAAATGCACAGAATAAATTGTATATAGGGCGGGATATAATTTACAGCACCCATGGGGGGGGGGGGGGGGTGCCCAGATCTCCATCCTTGCAGGAAGGAAGATCCACTAAAAGTCAACATATCTTCCAATTGATCTACAGCACCAAAGGCTGTCCAGAAACAACCTCTGACCGTGAAACTTTTAATATACACAACTTTGATTATGAATTCACGGCTTAGCGGGTGGGGGAGGGGGGGGGGGGGGGAGTATGCAAGCAACTCATTTTTTTAAACTGTTGAGTATACCAAACAAAGAATGGCGCTTAGTCGATGTTTTGGGTTCGGAATAGTCTCCAACACCCCCCCCCCCTCCTTTTTTTTTAATAACCTGGATCCGCCCTTACTGTCACTGATTTAATAAGCTGATGACTGGACGTGTGATATGAGCTGAAAGGAAGGGTTAGAGCTTGTCAAATACAGGTTGACAAACGCGACAATACCTCACGGCTGCTTGATTACAGGTGGTGGAAATTAATCCATATTTCCACCATGATTAATCCCTTGTAACCGGGAAGAAGGGGGAGAGAGAGAGCAAAAGTGTGAGAGGCGACAAGGGTATGCATGGTAGTGGACAGCAGACAGGAAAGAAAGGTGGTCTAACAATAAATGAATGAACAGCGATGCTCGTGCAGAGCAAAGATGATAAAATATGGCATGGCTATGTTCCTTATGCAGCCAACATGAAATTTTGTAGAACTTTGAAGGAATTATGAATATGACATGTATGTCCTATCTTAGAAATGTAAACATTATCAGTGTCCTAGTATTCAAATTATGCAAGGAACTCGTTTACCTTCTAGACTTCATTTTCAGACACTATTGAGTGAGTGACGTACATCTAGATTATTGTTTCCCAATTTAACCTTTTCATTTTTTGGCCTGCAAATGGTACATAGTAAAGGATTTAATGATATAAAATGAGAACGGGAAAAGAGAAACAGAGAGAGGATAACAGACAAAAATGGAATGTGAGATACAAGAAAGACAGACATTGGGTGATGGGATGCAGGGGGTGGTGATAGAGAAAGGTTGAGAGAGATAGAAGGAGAGAGAGAGAGAGAGAGGGGGGCAGGGAGAGAGAGGAAGAGAGAGAGAGAGAGAGAAGTAAAAATAGAAGGAGAAGAAGAATATGAAAAAGAAGAATGAGGAGAAGGAGGAGGAGAGGGGTTGATAAAGAGAGAGAGAAAGAGAGGGAGAGAGAGAGAGAGAAGTTGTAGAACATGGAGTTTTTAAAAGAAAAATTTAGGCCGTTTTTTTTAGAGGAAGAAGAAGAAGGAGAGGGAGAGTCATGGGGTTGACAGAGAGAGAAGGAGAGAGAGATAGGGGCAGGCAGAGACAGACCGAGTGAGAGAGAGAGAGAGATAGAGAGAGAGAGGAAGGAAGATGAGAAGAAGTTCCGGAAGCAGGGGAACCCCCTGGCCATGATAGTTTCCTCTCGGAGCCCCCTCCAGGTCAGCTGTTATTTTGACATGCAAATACTTATTTTGGTTACCGTCTAGCTAGTGATGAGAATCAGGATAAATCCCAAGAAGGCGACAACAGATTCAAGAGTAACAGTCTGAAACAAGAGAGAATCTTGTTAAGGCTCCTTCTTTCCTCGAAACAAGCCCCATCATAACCCCTTAACTCTATACCCATTTATTGTTCAAATAGAATCTGTTCAACAGCTTGATTCAGTATAAGGCTTTAAAAAAAAATATGTTGTAGTGCCCTTTAGGTGCCAAAACATGGGTCGGTCGGTCGGAAATCTTTTGATTTATCTCCGTCTTTGGGCTGATATTTCTCAGTTTTGAATGCTTTAATATGTTTTTTCTCTAAAAAAAAAATGGTTAAAAAAAGGAGACTTTTTTTATTTTTGGGTCGGTCGCAAAGGGCAATGCAACATCTTTTTGTTTAGGCCTAATCAGAGGTCTACTGACATATCACTATGAATAACGAATAATGAATAATGAATGCATTATACCAAAGAGTCAAATTATGTTTTAATGGAATCAGAGCTTGGTCAACCGCAAGCTACATGTAGTAATGTAGATATTTGATATTAATTTCCAATATGTTGTTTTATCTTCCTTTTATGTAAATGCTTGAAATTAAACGTACCTACGAGAATATCTAAATAGGATCTCAAGAAGAAAGCAAAGAGTTGCAATTCATCCGAACAAGTCAAAACTTATCCTCGTGAAAATAATATCAATCGCAACTCTGTCCATAAAATTATAGTTTGCGATTGGTTGGAAAACTTGATTAATCGCAACGTTTTATTAGATGAGGCTCAGACGTATGCGTACCAGTCGAAGGGGCTTGGGGCTGCTCCCTGAGAATTCTTAGATTAACAATATACGGGCATCCGCCCTCTAAAATCCGGGCACCCAATAACCATATTCAGGCAATGGGGTTATATTACTATTGTATTTCTAAACTAGGATAATTACATTGATGACAAAATAACATTTTTTAAGAAAGTGAAGTGAAACAGAAAAGCTGATATTCGGGCAATCGAAGCAACCCCCTCCCCTGCCTCGCGACAGTGTGCCCGGATGCCACTCGGTATATATTGGCTCATGATTTTGATTGGGGAAATCGTTATCCAAGTAGAGTATAAGACTGGTGGTAGCCCACTGGTAGGACACAGATTTTACTAAATATTTATACAATATACCATGGGCTCAGGTACTGTACATGTTTTTTGATGTACATTAAAAACAAAAATAGCAGAAAGTCCATCACTCAATTCTTTAAAATCAAATCTTGACAAGTACTGGTCACTGAAGAAGGACAAGTTTAATCCTGATGAATTATTCAACTGTCCATGTGTATCCGTAACTGCACAGCGCCAAATTCAAGATTAACCTAATAGCGGGCACCGAGGGGCAAATAAGTTTTGTATAACTTTGCCTTCTTCCAAGGTATGATTCCAAGGTATAAAAATGAACCATGACAAATGAAGCCAAGTCAAGTGAATAATCCCTGTACTTTTCTAGCTTTCTCTGATTCACCATGCGTGGCACTGAGGTTGGCATGGTAACAGAGCAACAACATGATTGTTTTTCTCGAGTGACAGTTCAGAAAATAGATGGTTAAGATTTGACGAAATGCCCAAAATGCTGAAAGGTGTAATCGAGTATTCATCTAACGCAGTGAACATTTGATATAGCCGAATGTTTTATAGTTTGAAATTAAAATATACTTTGATTTAATTTGATTTTATTTTATTTATTTATTTCCGACATTCATGTCACATCTATAAAACGATTATATGATTATACAATATAAATATGACATGATTTATTTTGGTAAAACGAAACTAACAAAAATAGCATAATGCTAATCGAGGTTATAGTCTCATTGACATTCATGTTTAAAATTGGCAGTTATATCGAAATATACAATTTATAGTCTTAAAAAAGAACATTATACTGCAGCATTTTCATCTTTTCACTACCAGAAGGGGAAAGATCCTTTAATAGGCATGATAGGCGTTCAAAGAGACCTAGCTGCACCCCTCCAGCCCTCTCTTTGAATACAAAATTAGATGTCGGAGAAACATATCCGCCGCTCTTTTCTAACAATCCTTCCGGCTTCACTTGCTAGATTTTAAATTACGCTACCAGGGAGGATTGGGACGGGGGCACTTTTTTCAAGCGGGTTACTTAAGCCTATACATTGTATGTTAAAACTCTGACAGAATTTGAAACAGTTTGGACCAGTGTATACGGGGGCTGCTTTTAATGGATGGTGATGGGGCAAATCATCCCGGGCAACATATAAATAAGTGTCTATCAAATAGTTCAATAGCTAAGAAACAAACTTACAATCGGATATTAACTCCAATAGTAAGACCCACGAAACCTCAACTTCAATTTGTTTTATTTCCCAGTATTCTTTTCTTTGTTTTTCATTATTCATTTGTTCGCATGCCTATATCATTGTAATTTCGATTCCTTTTCCATCATCCCTATTAGCTATGTGGACTCGATTTTTAATGTTGATACCCTTTTTGTCACTTCTTTTCTTCTTTTTTCCAGCTCACTATGACTGTGATTTTGGTTCAGCGACTGGTATATGCGACTACACACAGGACACAGACGATGACTTCAACTGGACAGGTCAAAGATCATATTCAAACACGAGAAATCAAGACACTGCACCATCAGGTGGGTGAACCGGGAGATTTTGATAGAAATAGGGGCGGCACAACAGGGCGGGAGAATAGGGTATTAGAAATCGAGTTAAACAAAAATTAAATGTTTTAGGGTTTTTTTACTGTTCAGTATGATAACAAATATTTCAGCTAGAGCCCATTGTCGTCAAAATGTATGGACCCTATACGTTACACTAAGTAAGAAATATTTGGCTGTAGATTCTCTTTCTATAAAAGATGTTGGAATATTCCAATACAGGTACAAGGTTAATTGCATGCCATGTTAAGCTGTGGCTTGCCCTACACTGGATGGACCCGGTCTAAAAAAACGCCACACCCTTTCGAAGGCTAGGGGGAGAAAGCAATTCTATTTTGTCACTGCTTGTATTTTGTCTCTCATGTGAAACTAAACAGAGACATTTCACGGGCCCCTTCTCCTCTGAAAAGGGAGGTCCTCCGCAACCCCTTATAGATATGTGTGGATACGCCACGAGCACCGCAACGCTTTTTTTTTTTTGGGGGGGGGTGGGTTCTAGAGTGGAGAATAGGGGGCGGATGGGATATCCTCACTAGTCCGGTCCTAAATAAAAGGCTACCCAGGTAGTACATCCCGATCCCCCTGTTTATATTTTCCCGGATACGCCACCAGAGGGGTGTTTCACAAAGATCCTCACTTGAACTAATCTTAATTGGACTTAAAAATTATGGAATGTCGTTAGCATCTATGAAAATATTTTGTGAAAGATATTTTGAAAGGCAAAACATGTTAATTCAAATCTTTCGTCTTTTCCATCATCAAGGAGATTTCATGTTCTTGATGTGGATTTTATAAAAAGTCTAAAATACTTGAATTTTCGCTTTAGAAAAGGCTACAAATGGCTCTCCATAATGTTTAAGTCCAACTTAGAGGTAAGTTCTACTTGGGATCTTTGTGAAACACCCCAGCACTGTGAGGGCCCTTTTGTGGTTGTCCCGAGTGAAGGGGGTGGGGGCGGATGACACCCCTCGCTACTCCCTTCCTGAATAACAAGATAGAGGAAGGTGGTGAGAATGGCGGGAGGGGTTCTCAACCTCAGGATATCTCTCAATTAAGGCATATCTTTTCTTAAAGGTCAAAGCCTTCGATACATGTAATATGATAATCAACCCAATCTTATTTGTTACATGCAAGATGAGTAACAACTTGATCGAAAACAGCTTGTAAAGAATTCGAAAAAAAGTTTGCCTGTTATTTGTTATTCGCGTCATGAAACGCCAGAACACGGGTTTTATGCTCGCATTGATCTTAAAGATAATGTACAATACTGTCAGTGTTATTGGTCATCCTATAGACATACACAAATTTCAACAACCAGTTACCTGATTTCTGAATAAATACGGCTGGTGTTGCGTAAGGAGGAAAATAGAATTATTAATGATTTAGCACACATGGATAGAGAGAGACAGCTCAAAATAAAATGCATTGTCAAAGACCAGGGGCGGATCTAGCTTTTTGCTAAGGGGGGGGGGGGTTTGACCAAAATAATGACGATGCGGAGCATCGTCCACGAGCCGCGAAGCGGCGAACCGATTTTTTTTTGGGTGTTTATTTGAACCCCGTAAGTGATGTTTTCCTGGCATCTATTAACACAATGGAGACAATAAAAAGCAGTGCATGATAACGTCTTTTTAAATCAAGTAACAGTTAAATACACAGTTATATCCAGAGTTATCATGTGTTTGGTTAAGTTACCAGATGAGTTGAATATCTTCTCACAATATTTGCACTTGAAAGGGTTTCTCTCCAGCGTGCGTTCTTTTTTTTTTTCTTTTCTTTTTTCTTTTTTTTTTTTTTTTTTTTTTTTTTTTTTTTTTTGGCCGCCCAAGGGGGGGGGGGGGGTTTAAACCCCCTAAACCCCCGTAGATCCCCGCCTGAAGACCACTGACTCTAAGCACGTAGGTCCATGCTCTCCGCAAGAACCCGAACTGATTGAATGAAAGTTAAATCCCGAACCAGTAATAAAAACAGTGACAAACTCTAGTTATATTAATCGGTATCCAGAGGAAAGATAGGATGTGCCCACCACTGCCCGGTCAATCTATATCTGGCATGCCTTGAATATACCGAAATCATTAAAGAGAGCATGCACACACATGCGCAAATAATATATCTTTTTGAGACTCGTGCATCCCCACGGGTCAGATGATCCGTCACTTTATATGAAATATATTCTTTACTTTTACAGAAACGTTCGTCTGTGCGTGTAAGGAGGGTACCCGCCCTTCACCCGGTTCCATTGCTCGCTTCCGGTCGGGTATCTTTCCCGCCACGGGCGATTCCATGGTAACCGTCTCCTTCTGGTACAACGTCTACCGTCGGGATGGAGGAGAGCTACAGGTGTTTATCATGAACCACGGCTCTACCAATAACAAGAGGATACTGATGCGGAAGGGAAGTGACGGAAGAGGATGGAGAAAGGCGAATTTTAACGAATCTGTCTCGGAACCATTCCAGGTAAGATCTAGGTCTCATTTTCTGTTTATATTAATTAAGGGACCAATGATCAACATCGTCGTGTCCATCACAAACTAACAGTACATGTACACTCAACAACTAAATTGTTCATACCCTTACCAAGTTTTGTAATTTTGTTAAAGTATATGTGAACAATGCATTTGTTCTGATTTATGTTTCTTGAGATTGTGACATATTAAAGCTTACATTCATAAATATTTGAACTAGTGGAAAAATGAACGATCTTATGAGAAACATTATGCTTCTGATTCGCCTATCCTTTACACTCCCATCCCCTACACAGCCCCCCCCCCCCCCCCCCCCCCCCTCCGCGTTGACGGCGGTTCTAGTGGCCGGTTAGTGGACATAAACCAACGCTCATATAAGAATGGTCATGTTGCGATGATTCAACCATTCCTTCCCCCCTCCTACCCCATGCCCCCTTTCCACTCCTCTCACCCCACCCTCCTATTCCCCATGACGACGACTCCAATGGCCGGTTAGTGGACAAATGGACGTCCCGAGAATGACAACAAGTTTACCTGATTGGTCAGAAACAGGTAGCAACAAAACGGCCTACCTGACTCATTATTGGTCACTTCTATTTTAGTGCATACGAAGAAGGACATCTCTAGCAGGTGTTCCTTTAAACCGTTGCTCATTTTTTTAGACGGAATTTACCATTTTCCTTTTTCAAGAATATTAAACATTTATACGGTTCACCAGGTAATTCATGGTTATGAAGCACTTTAAAAAAAAGTAACTTTCCTCACATTGAAAAGGTAATTCAGTTTAAACAATACTCTAATATAATTGATCCTGACGCCATTTTTATTTTTTGTTGTGTTTGGTTCCTGCTTTAGAAAAAAAATAATCAAACTTAGCTCCGCTTCCGGTCGCTAAAAAGTGAAGAAAATTATATATTTTGTCGATAATTTCAAAGTCCGAAAAGACAACATATCGCCTGTTAAGAAATGAAATTTGATATTTGAAAGTAGAACACCAGATATTTTACTTACAAAACGATAAAAGGTGGAGGTACTTAGGTTTGTCTCTATCGACGCATTTGAACATTTTGAATTTCTTACCCTGCCCCCCCCCCTCTCTCTCTCTCTCTCTCTCTCTCATTTCGCTCCCCTCTTTGTATTTGATATACGTTTATGTAAATGCGTCAATGATATTCTTGGTCATGCCGATCTATTTTTTCTTTTTTCTTTAAACTCGTTTCATCAGCTCATATTTGAAGCTACGGTGGGAGAAACTCCAAACAGTGGCGTTGCCCTTAGCAACCTGACTTTCACCGTTTATAGCTCTCGGAAATTTACAGGTGAGTTTAGCTTATTATCTCTGCCACCATGTGCGAGAGTGGGAGTGAAGTGAACTTGGCTGAGCTTTAACTTTCAAACATTTATCTTTCAAAAATCAAACGAAGTAAATGTATTATAGAACTTTCAGGACTCAGAATAAAAACAGCATGGAGATCATTATCTCCGTACTAAATGGAAAATCGTATAATGTAGAAGAAGAGGAAGAAGAAGAAGAATAAGAATAAGAAGAAGAAGAAGAAGAAGAAGAAGAAGAAGAAGAAGAAGAAGAAGAAGAAGAAGAAGAAGAAGAAGAAAGAAAAGAAGGAAAAGAGAGAGAGAGAGAACGAGAGAGAGAAAGAGAGAGAGGGAGAGAGAGAGAGAGAGAGAGAGAGAGAGAGAGAGAGAGAGAAGGGATAGAAGGAAAGAGAGGGAAACAGTCATGTATTTTTCTACTTATATTAAGAACTTTTCTATAGAAATAAAATTAAAATATTGTCTAGCAATTATGACGTACAATGTATATGCATGGTGTCCTCGTGGAACTAATTGATTAAACAAGCTCTAAAACCTAAGTAGCTGAAAAATTAATCTGAATACTAATGCGGTTATGGTTAAATTCAACTACATTTCGTCATCATCTAAAATCCAATGAGCCCACACTATGGTTAAAATGCCACAAAATTCTTCTTCTATCCAGTGCGGTCATGTAGGTCGCGTGACAGTGATAGAGGCAATATTGTAATGTCATTGGCGTTTTCCCCATGCATTTTAAAGGGGAATTTCAACCTAATATTAGGTTGGTTTTTATAACATCAGAATATTGAGAGCAACAAATAGGTACAGTTTGTGTAATATTAAATTAAAAATAGCAAAGTTATGAAATGGCAAGCCCGTGACGTATCTTGTGAGGTCCTCTTCAATTTGCTCCGTACAGAAAATTTCATAAATTTTCATTTTCTTAGTTGTTGATGACGGAATAGATTTGTTTCATACGGGGGATGTATACAAACATATTTTCAATAAACATAGTTAGGGTGAATGTTCGATTGAAAATTTCTTAAAGCAAAATGTATGATTTTGAAGTTTTTTTTTTAGTTCAGGGCGAATGAGAGAGGAGCTCACAAGATACTAAAAGTTGCCAATTAGTGTTTGATCGATCGCACCTTCGAAAGTTCATAACTTTTATTAAATTGGTTTTTGCTCAAACTATCACTGACCCGTTTCTCTCATTTTTCTGCTTCTATCAAACCCAACTTAATATGAGGGTGGACTTTTCCTTTCAACATAGGAAGATGTTATCGATGATTAATTAAAGAAACCTCAGAGCATCAGTAGTACCCTTGATATGACATTACTTGGCATGTTAGCGTGTAACCGCATTGTCTTCTTGGCTCATCTCTGTGACCCGTTGCGGCGAGGTCATACGTCACGTGATAGTGAAATAAACCATACTGTAATCTTATTGGTGTATATCTTATACAATTAAACCGACAATCGAAACTTTGAGCACCCCAAAAATCGGAGGGCTTTATGCGTAATCATATATATATATATATTTAAATAACAGGTATAAGTCACTTTCGAAATCATCACGGACTCACAAAAATAAACGTGAGAGTTAAACACAAAATCATGAACAGACTACGTTTCAGAGAAGGTCAAAAGATAATGGTAATGAACTTGAGCTAAATTCCCCACCAGTTATTATTGTCCAGTGACGTATCCCGAAATGGATGAACACAGGGGCGGGGGCGTACCTAAAGCGAGTTTTTACTTTCTTTTTCTCCGAAGGGGGGGGGGGGGGGGGGGGTCGAGGGCTTTAATGGGGTATATCAGGGTTCCGCCGCGGATTGTTCGTGTATCCCAAATTATGTTTTTCATCAAGCTTGGCATAACTAAACTGATTATTTATACCCAAATATTGATGGATTGTACGGTTGGTGAAAGTCAGGTGACAAGTCAGTGTTTGAGTTTCGACATGACCCACTTTTTATCGAATAATATGGGTCAAATCCGTGCGATCCCCACGGCACCTGCGTCACTGATGACGTCATTTGAAATTGGTTAGTTAGTGAGAGACCACATCATGATCCAAGATTATAATTCTCCCTTTCTCTAATCAATTTGATCCATTAAATGTTCTCTACAAATAGATACAAACATGGAGGCCTGGCTTACATGCATCACGGCACGTGGGACTAATTATGATTTCTTCCGTGCTTGGAGGTTAATGTGGTTTAGAGAAAGGATTCGAGTTGTCATAAATACATGGAATAATAATTGATGCGTACAAGTACAATCATATGCTAATGTACAAAAACTATGTAATTAGAAACAAGGGGAAAGAATAACAACTTAATCAATATCAGCGAAAAAGTATTACGCTGATGAATTCAAATGAAATCCTTTAAACGTTCCTTTTCAAAAAATAAACAAAGTAATTTAACTTTATTGGCAGTCCTGTTAACTTAAATTGGCACACAAAGAAACAGGTGTTGTCTGTAATCCATGAATAACCGCAAAGTAATTTAATGTTGTTATACATGGAAGTGCGTATGAACACTTGAGCAGATAATTAATTGGCACTTGCAAATGAAGAGTGGTATTTATTATCGTTTTGTCAAGAGAAAAGCACAACATTACATGAAACATTTGCCAGACTGGATTCTCAAAAATAATATCCCCCAAATTCTAAGTATTACATTCTGTATTGGTCCAATATTTGTTTAAAGTCGATCGGGATGATTATGTCACATGTACTTTTTTTTCAATAATTATATTCGAGCAAATCTGCATGTATAATCCATACAACAGATCCTCCCACCGTTAACTTATAAACTATTTTTCAGCAAGTTCATTAATTCTTTACTATTATCTTATATTGATATGGGAGGTTGGGTAATAGATGTCAATAGTCTATTCGGTTCAGGACCATTTTTAACTTCTATTAAAATAATAAATGAACTGATAATTGAAAGTTGAAAGGGGATGACCATTCACCACAATTTTAGAAGTGTGTGTGACATTTTGTAATTAACCATGAAAACAGGAAGATTAAGACTTGATGATTAACTGCTGCCAGTAATCACATCTTCATAACGACATAGTCTCTTTTAAAACCCATCTGTACTATATAGTTTACAGGAGGGATTAGACCACCCTGCATGGTCACTGACAGGAGGTTATCTCGTCACATCAGCTCTCAATTAACATAAACAAAAGAGGATCATGGGAGACCAATGGTCACCGACTAGGCATTGTTTGCTGTATAGAGGGCGCAAGTAGCTTTAAGTAGTGCAGTGGGGCTTTAAACTGTCATCAAACATATTACATATTTCATATATTAATTTTGTTGTTTTTTGCTCTTTTACAGGTAGAAGTGAGCATGGCGGCATAGTGGAAGAAACATCGACACTGCCTGTAGAAGCAGCGGGTAACATATCACAAGGAAATACTCTAGGTACAGTGGGTTAGTGACATGAAAACTATTCAACCCTCTTAAAGTCATTAGGCATGTATTTTATTTCGTAAACCAGGAGCTTGTATCAGATTTTTAACGAACATGATAATGATAATGAAGCAAATGAAGATATTGTTCTCATATCATTTGGCATGTTGTTGTTAATTCGTAATTGCTCATAATACTTTGGATGTGGTTTGTGTCGAGTAATTTTTTAAAGGTAAATTTTGGTACCATTAATAGTCAATTCATGAAGTGGTTTTTGATGAGAAAATATAGAGAAGCAGTCATTTTATCGCGTTTCATTGATATTGAGGGGAGACCCCATGGATAGAATGGATAAGTTCACATTTCCCATCCCAGGCACAAATTCTGTCGAAAAGAATGAAGATAACCACATCATTAATGTTTGCTTAATTTTTTTCTTCAGGTAATCGACCCTCTCTGACCTTTCTAATTGCCGTGGTCGCCAGCAGTGCCGTGGTCGTCATCCTAATCCTATTTGTGGTCGTTGTCGTGTGCCTTGTTAGGAAGATAAGGTGGGTCATCGAAATGAGCATCTAAATCTAACAATGTTAAATCATCCAAAGGTGGAAGAGGGGGGTAAATTTCCCGGCATCATTGTTCCCTAATTGTTGTAGTGAACGTGATGTCGGGAGTCAGGAATGGGTCGAGATTAATAAAGAGAAACCAGAAACCCCATAGATCCTCTCATGGTAGGGGGAGGGGGGGGGGGGGGAGGCTGCTGGATCTACCTCATGAATATTCACATCGTCAACATGAATTGAGTCTAGTTCTTTTTCTTGTTTTCGGCGTTTGTCCATGATCCGTTTCTAGATCATTTCCTCCAGGGTTCACAAGAGGGCGTTTTCCAATTTCTATCAGCCGTCTGAGTATTGACTCGGCTAATTTTTGAGATACTTTACATCATCAGCGGGATGATCGAACAAGTTACGAGGAGTCGTGAATAGTAATACTACAGTAACTACACTAATGCAGCTGCACCATCGATATTATTATTTCTTCTCTTACTTTGAGTAATGCTATTATAATATATAATATTTAATTGTGATAGTTAGATACGATGAAAAATAAGCTATGATAACCGATTACCATTAAGATATGTTGTTTACATTGTGAAACAATAACACTTTTTGACTCATTTTCTCTTTATTGTTCTCTAGGATTCTGAGTTCCACCGCTCACCCCTACGAGGAGATCTCATCGACTAAATCAGAGCGAGGCACCATGGAGATCACCCATCAGAAAGACTTGTTCATCAATGACAACGGCTCCACTTTACCCCGCTGGAAACACCTATCCTACCTCTCAGCTCACGACAGCAACCGATCCAGCATCTACGCCGAGATCACTGAAGCCGAAGAGCGTCGCTCCCGGTTCCACCGCTCAGGTACGGGTACGACCGGCGATTCTTTCGTCACCGCGTATTCCCTGCAGCATCTGATAGACCGAGCGACGACGCTGAACGTCATCACCAAGTCCGAGGAGACGTCCAGGCGGCAGAGCGAGAGCGGGTGGGTGGATAATGTGATCTACGAGAGCGGATTGGATATGCGCGAACTGACGGCATCGGCTGAAGATAAACCTGTGGATAGGGAGGTGCTTACCTACAGGAGATTCACAGGTCCTGGTGCATTCGGGTTCGGAGGAATCAACGCAGGGTGGATCGAAGACCTGTCACGATCGAGAACTCTGTAAAGTTTTAGCATTCCTCAAGGACACTGCGAGAGAAATTACAAGACGGAGAAGTCCGGTGGTATTCGGTCCGTAATAGCAACAAAACAGATTAAATTGGAGATCCTTAGACCTGTCTTGATTATTTGAAAGAAAAATTCTGCGAAGAAATCCAGGAGCCCTACGATTTGAAGGAATCCATGGGGGATGGATCGAGAACCTGTTGAAAACTCTTCAATAAAAAAAATTACAGAAGTCGGGTTGGTGATTTCAAAGCGGAATCGACCACAAACCTCCGAAACTTCAATCGATCTCTAGAATTCTTTGCGAGAATTATGAACCAAGAGTAAAGTGAGATCATGGTATCGAGGGGCATTTAGATTTGGACGAATACATCGAAGTTCTCTCGGAATCTAAAACTCTTTGAAATTGACCATGTAAGAGCAACAAGCAACGTCAAATGTGAAACTCACCAGTCTTTATAATAGTGATCGCGTTTAGACGAAGAAATTCAGGACTAATTGAAGGACCATTACGGTCAAGAACTCTATTTAATATAGTTTGCTTGTTGGAGAGTGCAGTAGCATTTAGTGTTAATATTTGAGTCTGTATATATGCTGTTAGAAGAGGACATTAATCAAAGATGGTAAGCGATATACCGTAGATTGTATATATTAATTTTGGATTGTTGATCGAGATCTTGTTTTAGAGTCCCTTTGAGAACTTCAGAAGAAAGCAATCTTATGACAAATGCCTATACTATGAGCCATCGCAATGATGCTGATTTACGTGCGGCTCTGTGGTAGGGCAGTGATGTCTCGTAACCGGGAGGTCCCAGGTTCGAAACCAAGTCGATGCGCTAGTACCCTTAGTAAAGTAACAAACCTTAAATAAATGACCTATAGCTGCACGTCCAGTTGCTTACCTTAAATCTTTAAAGCATAACTCATCAATCGTTCTTTTAATAACATTCTGAAGCACTCTAAAAGTTTGTATTACCCCGTTGAAATAGTTCATACATGCGCACAATGTGTGCACCATCTCCGCTTCATTGTGAATATCCCCATCGTATAATGGTCATCGTAAGGGCTTACAAGAAATAACGAGTGCATCCTACGGATTCCTACCCACTCTAGATTTCTCCAATCCGTGTATACTGGCAAATGTAGACTTATCTGTGCTGCTAAACATGCTTCAAAAGCTAGATTCACCCAAATTAGAAAATTAATGTATTATATTCATTATGTAGATGTCATTGTGCAGGGATTTTTGTAATTTGATACGTAAATAAACGTAGAAACACAACAGAAAATGGTTTTAATTATCTTGTTATTTGATTGTATCTGTGTATTTATGGCGGGGAGAGGTGAAGGGGGGGGGGGGGGTTGCAAGCACACACCTATGTCAGCTTTGGGGTAAATTGTCAAATACGAGTCTGTGCTTACAGGCTAGGGGGGGGGGGGGTAATAATCATCACTAATTTATTTGAAACTGAGAATAAGATGGATGGAGAAAAGGAATAAAGGAGGTAAAATACCGAGGTGTAGAGAGAACGCGAGAGGAAAAAAGGGAATAAAGTGTAAGAAGCGAGAGGGGAGAAACTGAGGGAGGAGAGAGAGAAAGACAGTGGGGAGAGGGGAGAGAAAAGGAGAGAGAGGGGGATAGGAAGAAAGAGAGGAGGGAGAGAGAGAGAGAGAGAGAGTGCGGGAGAGGGGGAGGGAGAGAGAAAGAGAGAGAGAGAGAGAGAGAGGGTAGAAGGAGGGAGTTAGAGAGACGGTATGATAAATTATGTTCATGTAGCAGAAAAGGTATTGGTAGAGGCGCCATCTATTGTTCTTCACCCTTCAGATTCTGGGTTGAAAATGTATATTCAACGTTGCAAAGTATTACTGCATATCTTGTCTCGAACCTTCCAAAGTCAACAGATTCAATTTCGGTTAGGGTCTTTGATAGCATTCCTTTATTGTTTGGGGGTTGGTTCTCAGATTCTTCTTCCACAAAATCTTCATTTTGGTATAAATGTGATTTAGTTTTAATTCATGTGATCCTTTATTGACTGAATTCTGTAAAATACAGCTTTCCGTCAAGACTTATGGAGGAGGGGTGGTGGAATATTCACCATCCCCTTTTTTGGTTTCCGGTTGCTCTACTTCGAGTATGTTTCTACCCTCGACCATGAAAAGAAATAACCTCCCCGATTCCAATCATGTTCATTTCTTTGAAAACTCTCCATGGTCAGTATTTCCTTATTCAATTCTAGTATTAGATGCTGCTTATATGTATCGGCTTGCATGGTGATGTAGATATACAGTAAAGGATTACGGTTGCACCATGTGAGAGAAAGGGGGAGGATCGGGGAGTCCTGAAAAGGACTGTCGGTAATCTTTCTTTATTGAGTGTGTTTGGGGCTAGTTCTGAAAAGGACTGTTGGTAAACTTTCTATGAGCTTATAGTTCTAAAGAGAACTATAGCGCCAGTTAGATCCCCTCCTACTACCCATCCTCTCCAACCGGCGCTATAATAGTTCTCTTTAGAACTGTAAGCTCAATAATGACTACCAACAGTCCTTTTCAGGACTCCCCATGCAATCCTCCCCCTCTCCAACATGGTGTAACCGTAAGCCCACTGTTAGTGTACTGTATAATACTAGTATTTTCATAAAAATGCTTTACAGCGTATTATACCAGAGGCAGAGTATCAAGATGTGCTTTTCCAATTAAGGTGCTAATCGAATAAAACGTGGAAGCTCAGTACTAAATGCTGAACACTGGCATGCTTGGTCCTTCCACTCTTATATGGTTTCATGAATTTCCAACGTAAGCTTTACCTGGCAGCAAAGGATGCAAGCTGTGAGTGTGCTTGATGAAACAAGCTATGCTCTGTCGGCTAAGATAAGATAACCTTGATGACTATTGTGTTGCGAATGAATATCATTTATTCATTATGCTCTTTGCCCGTAATAAAATAGAATGCATTCATCTACCAAGGTCAATAGTATACCATGAAAACGGCGACATTGATTTAAATGATTGCTATTTCTCATACAAAACATAATACAATGAATAATTATATTACAAAAATATGTAATGAAACGAAAAATATAATAGAAAAAGCACGAGAAAAGAGGAACTAACTAGAAGCAGAGCTTTTTGAAGTGTTAGCTCGTCAGATGCTGTTTTACAATACAACATGAACAAGTATGCTTAGAAATCAATAAATAGAAAGATATGTAACTAAGAAATTAAAGATTTTTTGGGAGAAAAAAAAAGAGGAAAAACGGAGGAAAACAGTAAAAGGCAAACAGAAAGAAAGATACAAAACAGATTAAAATTAATGATTGCAAAAGCTCTAGATAAAGGAGGTTAGATCAGTAGAATGAGGGAGAAAGAGATTGAGTCGAAAGTCAAAGATTACCCTGTCAGTTTAGGAAAGATTGGTATTACATTTCCAAACACGTATTAGTACCCGATGGGAGAGGTTATCGCTTATTCGCATTGAGCTTGCACAACAAGTCCCCTGGAACGTTCTTTTCTATTTTTTATTCAAAAGAAACATGCACCCTGCACGTGAAAACATGAATAGCGAGCAGAGAGAGATTCAGAATGAAATCATAATACTCGGCCCACAATGCAGTTCGATTCTCACAATACGTTTATGGCTTGACAATAATACTGTACCATTCGTGGTTTGATATACGATCTCCAGAACGGTC
Source organism: Strongylocentrotus droebachiensis (assembly GCA_035222895.1). Classification (NCBI taxonomy): domain Eukaryota; kingdom Metazoa; phylum Echinodermata; class Echinoidea; order Camarodonta; family Strongylocentrotidae; genus Strongylocentrotus; species Strongylocentrotus droebachiensis. Next base: position 226,942 of record JAVYIG010002001.1, on the reverse strand, counting down.
GAGGTAAGCTTGTTTTGTTACGGTTGGGTACACGTTTTGAAATGCAAAACACCATTGTATGGTGCGACGGACTCAAATGCACAGCCGACCGCATAATGGATAGCATTCCTTTAGAATTACGAAACCGTTAATTCAAAAAACCCTCAGACCACCGCCTCTTGTATGTAGGGAAGGTATAGTGAGATTATTCAGTCGCACTGTTATTATTTGATTCGGGTGTACACTCGGATGAGGAAGCGGTTTGAAATAGCTTCGTCTTTTTGTAACCGCCATATCGTTAGTGGAGTATATGGGATTTAGCATTGCTAGGAATTACACCTTATGCTGTTACTGCTCATGATCGAAGCGCCACGATCATTGCTTCCTCGTTTGTTTTGATCTACAGCTGATAGTCAGACAGACAACATGTCGCAGCGATACCTAGACTCGATTCGTAATCCTCAGCCGTACCCTGCTTCAGATACGGACAACGCTCCTAGCCGATCGCAGACACCTGTTGCTGGGCCTAGGAACTACTCCACCCCCAATGATCCCCCTAGTCGCTCCAGAACACCCGCTTCAGTCTTAGAACTCATCAACCCTAAGCCCTACCCTACCGCTCAGGCTACCTATGCTAACCCAGTTCACAAGCCGACCGCGGTCAAGGGCGGAGACAACCAGGCATACTACCAAGATGATGACGACAAACCGAAAAACAAACGGTTGACGAAGACGAGAAGCACGCCACGGGGGACGCCGCCCGATAGTGATGCGGAGACCAGATATGCTCAGCCTACCAATGGTTATAAGGGAGGCTCTATGTCCAGTATTAATCTTGCCTTACAGGTAGCTGATGGGCAACCGATTAAGAGAGAGACAGCGTTCGACGTGGAGGCCGGTCCGAATCCTGCTCCAAGAACAACCAGCATCGACAGCAGACCCAAGGTTAATATATATATTTATGCTCTGTGTAGTATCAGTTTTGAAGATGACATTAATGATGATGGTGATGATGACATTAATGATGATGATGATGATGACATAAATGGTGATGATGATGACATTAATGATGATAGTGATGATGATGATGGTGACATTAATGATGATGGTGATGACATAAATGATGATGGTGAGGACGTTAATGATGATGATGATGACATAAATGATGATGACATAAATGATGATGATGATGACATAAATGATGATGATGACATAAATGATGATGATGATGATGATGGTGATGATGATGATTATGACATAAATGATGATGATGACATAAATGATGATGATGATGGTGGTGATGATAGTGATGATGATGATGATGACATAAATGATGATGGTGATGGTGATGACGATGGTGATGATAGTGATGATGATGATGGTGGAGATGATAGTGATGATGACATTAATGATGATGATGATGACATTAATGACGATGATGATGGTGGTGATGATAGTGATGATGATAGTGATGATGATGGTGGTGATGATGATGACATTAATGATGATGATGATGATGACATTAATGACGATGATGATGGTGGTGATGATGATGATGTCATTAATGATGATGATGGTGGTGATGATAGTGATGATGATGACATTAATGACGATGATGATGGTGGTGATGATAGTGATGATGATGACATTAATGATGGTGATGATAGTGATGATGACATTAATGATGATGATGATGTTGGTGGTGATGACATTAATGATGGTGATGATGATGGTGATGACTATAGTGATGATAGTGATGATGATAATGATGACTATATAATAGCTGATGATGACTGATGAGGAGGGTGATGACAACCTTGAAAATGCTAAATTTATTGGAAGAGCTCGCGCCTTTGAATGTTTTTAAACAGATATATGGCGCCATATAAATGCTGTGAATCATCATCATCATCATGATGCACAATGGCACAGTGGTAGAGCAGTGGTCTCCTAACTTGAAGGTCTTCAGTACAAAAACAAGTTGATTCGTTCGTGGGCAAGCGCCCTTTAGTATTAACCCCCAACATACTCAATGATAATTGAATGAAACTTAAATTGAAAGGTCAATGATTGCTTGTTAGCAAGAATTTGCTTTCCTAGCAGTCAGTTAAAAATAAACATTAATATCAACATCGTGATATTTCAAGTAATTATGATAATTATAATAATAATACTCATAATTTAAAAAACAAGTTTCGTTGTCGTGTTATGCACATTCCTCAAACTTTTGCTATCATACTTCACAAAAGATGTTTTGAATACAATGTTGGAATGTATTGATAGTATGAATATACGCTACATGATAATGCAAATGTAATAATTGTGGAGCGACAGGAGTGTCAAATCTGACAGACACGAGCGCTATACAAGAGCCCACTATTATTATTATTTTTCAATTTGTTTATAGCTCACTTCGTAAAATATTGAATTATTTAGAAAAGATTATGCAGTGCTAAACGACATTTAAAATATATATTTAAATTCTAGAACTATGAGCAGGCAAAGACATTGTTATTTTATATAATAACTTTGTTTGTTATTTGAGCATTGTTATCACCAAATGTTATTAGTTTATGTCTATTCCGATGGAGAATATTATGGGTTTAATGATGAATCTTTCATGATCAATCATGAATGAATATTTATCTATTTTCTTTATGACATGTGTCTCTTAAATGCAATACAAAATAAAGACTCTGGCATAAAAATGAAAATAATACCATTATTCAAGCAAAAGATTTCAAGTCGGCTGTCTTCAATAATATTCGGCGATAGTACAGATAAAGAAACGCATTCAAATTTCAATTCATGTTTTATTGCTCGGATGCCAAAATGTATGTATACACGAATCTAACATTTTTGTTTTCATTTTATGATGACATTAACAAGGGAAGTATAAACACTGATAAAATATAAAAGATCAAATTGGACCTCAAGTTAAAGATGACTATTTACAAATTTACAATTATGATTAACTCAATGTACAGTGTGTCATCATAGTAAGTAGTAGACACTTTCATGTATTTGGGTGGCTAATTTCCTGTCGCGAAATGAAGAACAAATGAAATGGAATTTACAAAAAATAGTATCACAATTGAACACAATACACGACTGACATGACTGGGATACCAGTAAAATATAGAAATAATGACTAATGAATATTAATGAGTCAGAATGAATCAGGAGAGCTTAGGTATTTGTTCTAGTTCATCGTGACTGTACCATGGACCAGTGATGGCCTGGTGGTGGAGTCGCTGCCCGGCAAGCAGTAGATGTAGGTTCAAGTCCCGCTGGTTCCAAGATTTGTTATGACTTGTTTTTCAATACAGATACTTATTTAATGGGTGTAAGCCACAAATATGTTAAAATAATATAGAAATATAGAAATAGTATTCGTCAAATATCGTTTTGAAACTAGACATTGTTCTCTGTGTGATTTGATTCACCAGAGCCTGACTAAACATAACCTTGCCGATTATTTGTCATCCCTTTATTTCTTTGTCCTCGCTATTTCCTTGAAACCAATGAATCAATAAGTAAAGAATGTAGTTAAAAGTTCTGATAATATCATTGGTATTCCACAATTCTGCCCTTACATTCCTTTAAGCGAAAATAACCTTATAATGGTGATTAATTTATTAGCACTGGAACAGGAAATTATTTGAACAGCGTCTGCGCTTATATTTCTTTAAGCAAAATTCACCTCATAATGGTGATTATATTTATTAGCATTGAAATAAGGTTGATTGAACAGGGCTTGTGCCTTTTGCTTAATCGTGTACTGAAAATTCTGATCTACAAACCAAATCTACTTCAGTGCATACTTGGTCATAGCGGTATTAAATTAAGTTTAATACAGAGTATTATTTATGTACCATCGTTTTGTGAAAAGCAATTATCAGACGCGGCTTCAGGCATAAAATGGATTTAAAAAAATCAATTCAATTAATTTTACTTTCAAATCATTATTAAATCTAAAAAATGCAACAAATATTCATTTACATTGATCATAAATGAAAAAAGCAAATGGAAACGAACAAAAGGCGAAGCTTGTAAGTCGCATAGTTCTCTTTGAGAATAGAAATCTCTTAAACAGAACTTTTGATGTTTTAGGGTAATACATTCCAGAGTTTAGAAGTAGACAGGGTCGTCGCACCGATAAGCGATAACGCTCTACAAATTCAATTTTCCGACTACAGTTTCAAGTTTCAAATTTTATGGAAACATATCTACAAATATAACTATACAAAGTCAATCAGCAAAAGAAATGAATTGGGGAAACTGCAAATAAAACCACAAGGTTCTGTCGAGGCAGTCCCTGTTATTAAAAGATACATACAAGTTCCAACAATTGCCTATATCGACGTACATCTACATTTACCGAAGAGTCTGGAAGCGGTTCCAGAACCTGCTTAATTTAACCTCCAATGTAGGACCAATGTAAACCAGACAGGATATTGAAACTTATTTGAAAGGTATAGACCATTGAGCTTAAAAGCTATTTTTACAACATCTGCCTACTCCTATTGTGAACTGGAAAGGTGTCCTCGATTGAATAGTCACTCGACATAGTGTGACATCACCTTTTGTTTACCGCCAAAACAAAACAAACAAAAGGCTTGAATGGGAAAGTCATTTCTGTTTGTAGATGATAATTGGTTCTTGCTTTGGCCAATATTTGGAAATGTTGACGAGGTGGATAATTATATGGATATAGGGTTTCTCATATGGAATGTAAGAAACCATATAGGAAAACATTTATTAAATGGAAATCCTTAAATCGTTCATACTTGAATGGTTGACAGAAGAAACCATCTATAACGGGTACACCATGCGTGTAGTCATATGTAAGGACCTGGGTATTTTCTTTCTTGTAGAGAAGTTTTAGTTCTTAAAAGAACTGTTGTGTAATTCATTCGTGGTTATAGTTCTCACCATGTAAACATTTAAAGAACATCAAAAACCACTTAGTTCTTCACAGATAGTTCAGACTGTGAAAATGTCGCGCGATAATCCATGAGCAAAGAAAAGGCATGAAGGATGATATCATTGTATTTGATGGGTCATACACCATGTATATCTTATGCACGATCTATTTCATTTGATAGCTCAGGGACGTGATAGAGAAGGACTTGAATCAAGCCGTTCTCCTTTGACCCCATGCTCCAAGCCGCCGGAAAGTTATGCGCTAATCGGCTTCCGAAATTCCCCGCAGTGGAAGCGCGGTTCGGAGCATGGAACTTCAAAGCCAAGTGGATTGTTACACATCCCATTGTTACGCTTTAGAACTCAAGAATGCGTTTGAATAAGTTACAAGAGTATCGCCTCCTGTTCTTTCACCTCCCTGGATAGCTTGAAATCTGCCATGTACTGCCCCGAGCGTCACGAATAACAAACTTTACAATATTTCAAATTAGTGCTGTAGTCAAACGTTTAACCGTCCGGTATCCGACCGCCCATGGCGGATTCCGTTTTCAATTGGACGGTTTCGTTTTCCCGATTTTTTTTTTTTTTTATATTTTTTTTTTTTTTTTTTTTTTATAATATTTTTTTTTTTTTTTTTTTTTGAAGTTTCGATTTATGCCCCTCCACCTGGCACTATGCCTGGCAATGTCTCCCAGCTCAGTAATCTGTGTGTTGACTCACCACTCCAAAACTAGAACAACACTCCAATTTGTCTGTCATCTTGGTTTGAAAGTAATCTTTGTAATAGATCTCATCATCTCAATATGTAGTTTATAATAATAATTCATCCAACTTTTACACAAGGTTCTGTCCTAGGTCCTCTACTGTTTTCAATTTACATTAATGATCTTACACATTATTCTAAAAACAACATTGTTACTAATATTTGTGACAAGTTCACAAGCACAAATCGGCCCCTTTAAATGCACCTCGCAGTTAAATGAAAGTTGCCGACAGAGTCGGTAAAAAAAAAAAAAAAAAAAAAAACGATTTTTTTTTTTTTTTTTTTTTTTTTTTTTTTTTTATTTTTTTTAAATCGTTTAACCGAAAACCGTCCGGTTTTGACTGGCGGTTAAACGGAATTGGAGATATCCGTGATGTTACAGCACTATTTCAAATCCAAATTGAATCATGACGGTGATAATTGCTTTCATTTCATTGCAGGAATGCAAGTACGGTTTTTTATATTGTCTTTTTGGAGAGGTGGGGACAAGCAATGTGTACGACATAATGTAATACACGAAAATACACAGTAATCCACACTAGTTCATAATCATCACAATTATACTTCGTTTTATGAAACAAAACAATTTGTCTGCAATGTCGCCCGAAATCAAAATATTATTTGGGCATTTAGTACAAAAGTTCATGTCATATCATATCGATACACAATAATATTATAGGTTCGCTGTGGTAAGGAACTAACAAAATAACATATTGCTAAATGCTAATCGAGTTAAGGGCCGGTAAAATAGACGCAATTGCTTGTCATTAGTGTATACAACAATTTATAATACATACGTAATATAATTTGCAATTTAAAATAGTTCAAGAAAAATGTTACGTTTTAGTCAAAACATTGATGGATGATGATTTCAGTTACATGTAGTTGTCTAATAAAATGGTCTCCTTGAGTTTAATTCATTTCAAATTCTACTGGCAGTTAATTCCATACAATATTCCCGGATGAACATATGTCATTTATTCATTCTTATTGTATGCGCAGCATGCATTCAATATGAGCGTGTGAAAAAGAAAATATTCTTTGATAAGATTACTTGCGCTTCAAAGTACGTGGTAGTTTACTCCGATTTGTCCCAGTAATGGAAATCCCCCCCCCCCCCCCGCGGTTGAATCATTCAAATATCTCAGACTAGATTCAAGCAACGAATTGATCCTGGTACCATGTCATACCGATACTTTGGTCTTGTATCCAGTGTGCCTGTACACAATGGAACCACTGTTGATCTAACTTTGGTATAGAAATCGTCGGGCACGTATTGAAATCTCTTGGAGCAAACAAGTATTCAGTATCGTCTTTTTGGAGCCAGAAGGGCGTTAAGTCCAATACCTTAGCACAGAGTAAATGCCCTCCTGGCTCTGAACAGACGGATATTTTTCTGGCTTGGGTCTCTTTATGTTTCGTGATTGATTCAAGGTGAGCAAATATGATGTAGATATGACTGTCGACCTTAGATTCAAGGCAGATTCAGGGGGGAAAACAACCGCCTCCCCCATTTATGGAAAAAGGTAGGGTAAATAGTCTTCTCCATTTGAAAAGCATAAAAGCCTTTTCGTGGTTCAAAAGAAACCCAGCAGCCCCCTTTGAGAAACATAGATCCTTTAAAGTAAAAACAGCCACCTCGTGTGAGAAATATATTGTCAAAAGCCTTTTCAGGGTAAATAAAATTCCGAGCCCCTTTCCTTTGAAGCCTTAGAAAAGCAGAAATACTTGCGAAAAAAAAATTGTTTGGAATTTATTTTTGCCCCTACCCATCCCTTACGAGAGATCCTGGAGAAGGATTCTGGAAATAATGCTCATGTTAAAAATATATAAATCAGTAATTACTGATTTATAGAAAAATATATATTATAGAAATACATGTATCTCCTCTCCTTCTTTCTGGCACTCTGTATCAACCCCTGTTTGCAACTTTACCCATATTATTATCTGTAGGGAGCAAATTGGAGAGGAGCTCGCATGAAACGTCACAGAGTTGCCAATTATTCTTTCACTGATGACAACCTAAAACATTCATGACTTTCTCAAACTTTCAGTAATTCGGTTTTCTTATTTTTCTGCTGTTATTTGAATACCAACTTAATATTAGGGTGGACTTCCCCTCTAATTCAGTTAAATACTGCCTAGGGATATGATAATTCCATTACCACCAAAATGTTTCTTTCCCTAACATTTTTCTATTGATAATCGGGTAATTATATTTTCGAATCTATTTGGTTGAGTACAATGATCACGTATTTTAACTACGGTAAAAAGGAGGATTAAGTTACAGACTGGCTTCCGTCTTTTTTGTCTCATTATGTAGTCCCAGGTGCGATATATTATTGTATTTCAATAGTCTCATGTTTTGACAATTGAACATTTCTGAATCAATGATAAATATTTTCGATTTTATTCATAATCAGTTCAGTTTCAGTTTCAGTTTTATTTTTCATTTCCAACAGAACAGTAATTACACTTAAAACTAGAAGGATGAAATGCTTTGTTGTCGGAGAGATTACTTCTGTTATCATATATCGTTTTTTATGATTAAACTTTATATATTTAATATATTTTTGACCATGTGTTATTCCTAAATGCATGTGGAAGGCAGTTATCTAACTGAATATAAATATATCAACAAATTTTATTGAGATTTGGGCCCTGTATTACAAAGAGTTGATATCAATTGCAACTTATTTGTGATTGATATCAATCACAACTATGTACATAAGGGATGGGAGACTGCAAACTTGTGATTGATTTAGGGACTTGATATTGATTCAGATCAATATCAACTCTTTGTAAGACAGGGCCCTGAAAATTTTCTTTCTATTTTTTGATTTATCAAAATCCATGTATAAAATCTTTTGAAACTATACACTTATCAATGCACTTTCATACATATAGATGCTTAATTCACCGCCAATGCTTAGCAATAATGTGCTTTAGTGGCAACAAATTACGATAAGACCCAGTGTACATTTAATTAAATTTGTCATACTCCTACCAAGTTTGTATTTTATTTAAATATGTGAATAATCTATTTGTCCTGATTAATGTTTCTTGATAATGTGCCATTAAAACTTCCATCTAAAAGTATTCAACAATGGTCATGAAACAACCTGTCTACCTTTCATTCTTGAGTTACGAAAAAGACCCCCCCCCCAAAAAAAAAAAAAAAAAAAAAAAAAATCAAATATACAAGGGGTATGAATGGTTTAGTTGTTAACTGTATGTTTAGGCTTACATGTCATGGTAAAGTCAGTGTATATACATCCCCGCATGCAATGGCATATGAGTAATATTAAACGACATGATGCATGCATATTCCAGACCATGATATCTAATTTTGCATCAATCGATTACTGTATTCCCTTAACACGCCCAAGCTGTGTATGTATGCTAGTATTGATGTCAGCTAGATTGCGAGCAGATAACAGGAGTAGAGATGGATGTATAAGCCAGTGATGAATTTAGGGGAGGAGGGGGGGGGGGGGGGGGGGGGGAGGGAGTAGGGGGCACAGGGGAGATGTATTCCTCGGCAAAACCTAATATAATAACTACCAGGGGAAATGTGTACACATTTTTACACGTCTGCTGCCCGACCTCTTCTCCAACCCCCAATACGTAAACGTTTTTGTTTTGTATGTAAGCACTCATTGAGACGTGTGAAGTGGAAACTATGGTAACAATAAAATGGCCGCCGGGCAATTTCTGAACATAAACTGATTGAATGAGGATCATATGATCAAGTTCAATGCTCATTTCAAATTGTATTGAGGTGTAGCTGACATGCACGTAATGAAGTGCATGGTCTATGCTGGTCTTTCATAACAATGATCAACATTGTGACGTGGTCGCATTTATCCAGGGTAACCCTATTGGTTGTATCAGTGTTCTTAACGAGGGCCCCGCTGAATTTATAAACATGTTTTCAAACCTGTTCAGTTATTTAAAATACAAATAATACACAGCAGTGAGGGCATTAGTAAGAATTACCCACACAAGGTACCTTTGGAACATACCGCCTCGGGCGTGTTTGGACTGTTTTGAAGGTACCGAGTGTGGGTAATTTTACTAATGCCCGAACAAAATGCTGTGTATTATTTGTTTTATAAGATTATTTTGTATTTGTTATATAAAATGATGTTATATAACATGATTTTACTAATGACCGTTCATTAGAATTGGATAATGACCGTTCATTGTCCAAATGACGCGTTAGGCAAAACAAATGCCTGGCCGCGTGTACGCAGTGACCAATCATTTGATTAGGATCCACGTCATCATCTTATAAACATTAATATTGTACGGCTTTCATATTTAGTTTATAGCTATCCCCATGTTATTTTCTCTCGATTGGATTGATATTCCCTTATTGGATTGATATATAATGGTCTTGGGAAAGGACAGATGTTGATGTTGTAGTTTATCTTTACCGACTGCTATATTGTAGATACGCGCTGAGACTTTCGTAATTCTAGCGATATGCGCGAAAAAACAACAACATTTGGCTGAACATTATCATGAGTAACCAGTAGATCTAGGGCTTTGAGTACTATGCGAGAGACGTGTCATGAATGCCTCACCGATTTATAGTGGAGTCGAACCCGAGACTTCACGTTACGAGACCACTGATCTACCACTGAACTACCACGCCTCCTAATATTGAAATTCAGTTTTATTCTTGCCATAGTCCAACACTGACTGTCAACCTATTGTTATGACCTATTTGAAGCCCTACGCGTCACAACAATGTCATAGTCTCCGCAGGTGTCAATTGACACAATTTCCAAGGCTATACATATACCAGTAAATCAGTAATACAACAACTGAACAACATCCATACATGGAATGTAACACTCCTTCCCATATGCAGTGAAGATGATAGCATGGTAGCCACACTGATTGTACCAACGCTCTTCCTGTGGGCCCCGCCATTATTATCACACCAACACTAACAAGAGCCCGTGTACATTTGGGTCGAGAGGAACAAATGTGGATAATACACCATGTCCTAAGATGTAAGCTACGAGTGAGGATTGAACCCAGGACCGCTCGAATGAGAGCCAAGAGCGTTTACCAACATACCACAGTGCCACTTTGATCATCAGGATGATGTTACCTATTATTATGTTTGTGTCGATGATTTTGTGCATTTGTGTTTTGGGTTCTTCACAAGCATTTCAAATTATTGTTATGGGAAGTAAAGTCATAAAGATATTGTTGTCTAACCGTCTATTATTTTTGTTAATGTTTTTTTTAATAATTTTAATAATTTTGATTTATACATATCCAGGCTGCCTCGAGTGCCTTGGGTTCGAAACCCATCAATACGACGAGTTCATCGCATCCTATGACGACCAGGGAAAAGAGAGAAAATATGGCCAGAGCTGGGGTAAGAATCTTTCCTTTATCTGCCAAATATATGTGACTTCATAATAGTCAGGTGGCTTAGTGAAATTATCGTTACTTGCCGGATAAAAGCACCATTTTTGGTACAGGGCTCCCTTAGGACCTACTAAACGATATTAGGATAGGAGCCCCTGGCAAAAATTTCAATTTAAGGGTGTGGGGGCGGGGGCGATTTTTGGAGCCCCCAAATAATTATATAACATCGATTTGTTATCGTACAAATGCCATTTTTGGTACAGGGCATCCTTAGGACCTATTGAACGATATTAGGGTAGGAGCCCCCGACAAAAATATCATATAACGGCGTGGGCGGGGGTGTTGCCTCGTAGCCCCCAAATAATTTAGAAGGTAATATAACATTTATATGTTGTTGTACATATGCCATTTTTGGTACAGGGCTTACTTAGGACCTACTGAATGATTTTAGGGTAGGAGCCCCCGGCAGGAATATCATATTAGAGTGTAGGGCGGGGGCGTCGCTTCGTAGCCCCCAAATAATTTAGAAGGTAATATAACATTTATTTGTTGTTGTACAAATGTCATTTTTGGTACAGGGCTTCCTTAGGACCTACTGAACGATATCAGGGTAGGAGCCCCCGGCAAGAATATCATATAAGGTGTGGGACAGGTGCGTCGCCTCGTAGTCCACAAATAATTTGTAATGTAATAAAACATTGATTTGTTGTTGTACAAACGCCATTTTTGGTACAGGGCTTCATTCGGACCTGCTGAATGATGGTAAGGTAGGAGCCCCCGGCATACATATTCATATACGGGTGATTGGGGGCCCATGTCGTTTGTACAACAACAAATCAATGTTATATTACCTTACACATTATATGTGGACTACGAGGCGACGCACCTGTCCCACGCCCTTATATGATATTCTTGCCAGGGGCTCCTACCCTGATATCGTTCAGTAGGTCCTAAGGAAGCCCTGTACCAAAAGTGGCAATTGTAACAACAGCAAATAAATGTTATATTACCTTCTAAATTATTTGGGGGCTACGAGGCCACGCCCCCGCCCCACACCCTTATATGATATTTTTGCTGGGGGCTCCCACCCTAATATCGTTCAGTAGGTCCTAGCGAAGCCCTGTACCAAAAATGGCATTTTGTACATCTACAAATCGATGTTATAAAATTATTTGGGGGCTCCAAAAAACGCCCCCGCCCCCACACCCTTAAATTGAAATTTTTACCGGGGGCTCCTATCCTAATATCGTTAAGTAGGTCCTAAGGGATCCCTCTACCAAAAATGGTGCTTTTATCCGGCAAGTAACGATAATCGACAAATTTGACGCTAAGTCACCTGACTATAAGCACCATCGCTAATGCATTCATTCAAGCCATGGCATAGTTAAGAGTCCATCAATAAGGGAGTTTACAGATAGCACATGGTACAAATGACCCCAAATATCCACAGATCTTTTACACATGGGGAAGTTCCACGTTGAGCATCTTAGAATAATAACTGCCAAAGTCCTAGATGTGCTTCATGAATACCTTTTGTTTGACCTCTTGAAAAGAATACTTCCACCTGCGTATCATAGAATGTACCGTTGGTGCATAAATGAATAATGTTACATAATTTTCATGAGCGCATATCCAGTGTTCATCTCTGTGGGTTTTACCATTTTGGTACAAATGACCATTATCTGCCCATGCGCAGATTGTATCTGTAAACTCCCTTATTGAGGGGAGGCTTGGAAGGGTCCCGCTTGGAAGGGTGGCACCGGTCTTGGTATATGTGGTATTCAACAAGATTGAGTGCTCGTGTTATAAATCTTATTTGGATCCAAAATATTTATCGCTATTCCTTATTTCCTCGTGATCAAGAACAGCATAGAACCAGATAGATGTATTTCCACCACATTAACTACAATATCAATCACACACGTGCACGCTCTAGATATTAAAAACGCTTTTAAAAGTCTTTCCTTCACCATAATCATTAATGACTAATGCCTAATCGACCGTCAAATTGGCGAAATCAATTTTTAAACTAAGTATATCAGGACAGAAAACAACATAATAACAACATTCTTCTCGTCTACTTTTGTATAATAGCACCTTTTCAAAAGACGTATGTAAAGTATTTGTCCTTGAGTTCTGTTTCATACTTCTCCAGATTTTTATTAACACGTCTTGTTCAGTCGATCATACTAATAAGGAAAACAAATGTGACAAAACGTCTCACATAATCATAGCCAAGTCGAATTTCATTCATATTTTTTTGCAATGATTTTATTACAAAGAGAATGGCTTGACTCAAGTTTTATAATGCAGTAGACTGGCTGTTTGAACCTGCAAATTACATGTAGATGTATACTAACTTGCGAAAACGTGCTGAATTCATGCATACTCACCTTAATGCACACCGCACAGTTAAACATCACTTGTCTTTATCTGTACTCAATAGAGTTAGAATAGTAATGCTCCACGTTATATAAGGGGACCACGTCTAATGTCCTTGATTGGGTCTACTAGTTCGATTTCTTTACTTTTCCTCGCTACTTATATTAACTATACATTTTCCATTAAACTCGTTTTGACAGCAATAATTCACTTTGACCTATTGAACGGTTAATATAATGTTCGAGCTTCATTTAAATATTTTCCTTATATAACCAGAACCCACTGTTACACTTTGAATGTTTGCATGATAGATATCTTTCTTTATAGAAATTACGAATCTCATTCAAGATTCAAGATATTTTTATTTAACCATAACAATAGAAACTTCCACAAATAATACGAAATACAGTGTGGAATATGGAAAGGACCAGAATAAAAGAAAATTATTATGAAGGATGGCCCTTACACAGAGAGACAAAATGACTGCATTTTTACTAACACTTCACCGCAGACATACGTCCAGATTTGACCATACAGTAATAATCAAGGAAAATGTGGGCTTTAATTGGCACCAATAATGCGCAGCATTATCATGCAAGCTCTCTCCCCGCTAATACTATCTATTGTGGATATACTTTTACTAACACGATTGGATAGACGACATTTTAGTATACGTTCTGATAGTTTGGTCTCACGTTTGTTCTAGTGGTATAATTGCCTCTCTCCAAATCCTTTCCTATTTATGATAACGGGTAAGAAAGTCAATCAAATTATATAGATAATATTCAGCATTTATGAAGCAAACACACTCATCAAAATTAAATATCTCACTGATTTTAAGATAATAAGAAAAAGAAAAGAACATTACAAAAATGATTGGTACAACAAAATCGAAGAATCGCGGTGATTTCAGTCGAATGGCATTTCAGAGTTAATCGCAAGAACGAAGCTTTAGTATATCTGTATACGTTGCTATTCTTAAATGAAAATTACCTTTACATCAGTAAAGTTGTAGAAAATTAGACTCAGAAGTATGGATGCGTTTGGAAAACAACATAAACTACGTTCAGCTGTCTAAAACTTCACAATGTTTTATAGTGGGTTTTTTATTGTAAGCTTGCAAATCAATTCAAAACATTTAAATGTAATAGATCAGGGAAATTTAAAGAGAAATAATGCTTTCGTATTCTAGAATTTTTTACTTTCTAAATGATGAAGGTTAATTGCATCTTTGAAGAATGGTATCATGCCCTTCATGTTTTGTTCCCTCTCTTCTCATCACAAACTCCCTCCTCTCTCCCTCATCATGTTTTCTTCAAAACCTGTGTCATAGTTTTATTCTATTTTGTAGTGATTACAAAAATATGTATATATAAAATATGCTATTGAGAATGAGTGTATCTTGATGATCGCTTTCGATATGCTACCCCCCCCCCATTCCATCCTTCCCCTCTCTTCCCGAACAACCTCATACCTCATCTGTGGTTACTTCAAAACAAGACCCTACAAAACTCTCTGCATGTTAAAAAACAATGTAGCCCATGCGATAAAGGAGAAATATCCTTTAAAAACAAATCATTTTGCTTGAGTTTTTTTCTCAGTATTGAAATCGATATACAATTATTTATGCTGCTAAAATATTGCAAAAGAAATTACATGTATATTGATATATCGTGTATTATACATATTGTATTATTATAAACAAACAATGAATCAAGCTAGTTGGACAATAATTCAAAACTGTTGTTTGTTTGTTTTGCATATTTCTATTCTAGTTGTGTGTACAGTCAAGCTCATGTTCCCATACACAGTTTTACGACGTGTTCAGTTCTGAATGTATACCCCTTCGTAATTTTACATGTCAATGGCCTAAATTACTGGCACGTTAATCAATAATGAGCTGGTTTGTTCCAATTCTATAGCTGTTCTGTTCTAATTTCATACTCCAAAATAGCTCTTTGTAGTTTTTACATTTTTATCGACGTTCAATACATTACACATGCACTTTCAGAAGTAGCAGAGACGGTCGGTCATTGTCGATGTTATGAACCCTATTCTTTCGTTACCACGGTGACTGACCTTAGACTATTTTATGTTTACAGGGGAAAGATGAGGAGGATTGGGATGATGATGATGATGATGATGAAGTTTGGTATAGACGACATGAAAAGCTTCTATGGGTGAGTGGGAATTCTTTTTCGTTCTCTCATCCCTTTTTTTGTAATCAGTTGAGGGAAAAAACACTTTCCTCGTTATAAATATACTCTATACATTCTTTTTTCTTCTTCTTCCAGTTTAGACCACAAATTTTACGAGTTAAACACAAATACTTTATTGTTCATTTATTTCCAGTTTAGACAAGGAAAACTTTCCCTGTGATACACATCTAAATTCTACTTTGTTTTTGTCTTTCCTCAAATTAAAATAAAAAACGCTCCCAGTTAGAATATTTAAATAATTTGTTTATTTGGACAAGACAGTTGAGATCGAATGCCACAGAAGTGCATGTTGATTAAGCGATTGTTTGATTTCAAGTGAGCTCAAGTGTTTCATTTCATTTATGTTCCATAACACCATCAATGAATTATAGTCATTGCATGTTTACATGTTAATGGTATGAAAGGACCGTTAAAGTCGTGCGACTTTATAATGGGAGTGATTCCCACGAAGTGTATTTCAAATTACTTTTAAATGATTTTGTATTGCCTGTTCATATGATTTTATCATAAGTAAAATGTCAACAGTGCTTGCTCTGCCATCCCCGTTTGCTTGAAATAAAAACAAAAGTGACGGCTGTATAATCTGCTTGTATTATGCATACAAATAGTGTCCCTTTTGTTTCAAAAACTCAAATATCATATATTTGATATTGGCCCCAAATTATTCACATCACAAGTTGACTCCATTTGCTTCTTATCCGTCATCGCGATCATTCTAAAAAGAAGTCTTTCTCTTACAACAAATTGTCAATAGAAAATGTGATTGTTTTATTGTAAAATGAAAATGTTAAATATTTGATCTTAATTATTATCTTGAGGCATTGCATGATTTGACTAAAAAATCTTTGATGACTCTTTGGAAATATGTAGGCCGTATCAAAGACAACAGATAATTTAGGAGTAAAATATGCTTCAAACATGTCGTATATAAAGAAAAATTGAATCGAAGCATGCCTAGTATCCGAAATCCATGAAAGATAAATCCTTGGTAACATGTTCTTTTTTAACCATGTCTCTCATTATTTTTAACATCCCACACTTTCTACTAATCCTAAATGTTGTTGTCAACATGCAACCCTAACATCCACTGTGCTGTGATGAACCTGCTCACCCTCTACTCCTAATCCTAAACAACGCGATGTTCGTCTCTCCTCACACACACAAATACACCTGCTGCATGCCGCTCTGCCTCGTCATATTTTTACCACGGCGCCATTTTGCTTGGTGCAATGCAGATAATCTGCGTAAGTGTCACGTGATACCAGAATCTAACCGCTAGCGATGTACGCCATATGAATCACAATGAAAACATAGCTCACGCGTTTTATTCGAAAACATGGCATTTGCAACGCCCTTTTCTGCGTTATTTTCACCAATATGACTTGCAGATGAGTCAATAGTAGTGGGTTGTCGTTTATGTAAATATTAACGTCATCAAGTCAATACGACTTTTTTTGTTTATCTTCGAAGCGCATGCATGCTTTTTTTTTGTATCGGCAGATGTAAACAAACATGCAGAAACATTGCTTTTCAATACTCTGTTCAGGTATTTCCTGTAGTGTGATATACTCAGCGATTCAATATGTTTGAGCTACAGAATAGTTACGTTGGGAAATTATATTTACTCATAATGTCATATAAATATATGAACACGAACGCTTTAGGCCTACTTTTTTTTTTACTGCCATCGCTTTCCTTCAAAATGCAATCATAATTATTATAAAATATCACTTTGGGAAACGGTAAAGCATCTTTTGCAAAGCTTTCGTGCTACAGATTCATATGGCTATGTCGTTGGCGGTATTGCTTTGTAAGAATGTATTTTAATGGTTATAATACTGACCTGATATGTAGACATTTCATGGTAATAATGAAATAGTCGTTTTAGGTGAATTTGGAATTTTGGTAACGGTTTAAAAACATGGAGATATGATGTTGTTACTAACCTCATACATATTCAAGTTTATATGTATATCGAGTGTTCTGCCCATGAGCATAAGAATATACATGTGTACATGAATATGTATGAGTTTCGTAACAATATAAAGAAGATTAATACGAGGCATTTAGGGGGCTGGTCTAATTCAGTGGGAACGGATAACTGGGATTTTGTCCTCCTCTTTATATTCAATCTTTCCTTTCCATTAATCTTCCTTATTAACTGGAAAGCACTTGAGCACCCTCCCCCACACCCTACCCGCCCCCATCATTCATAACCATCCCTCGGTACTGTTATCATCATATCAAATCAAGTCCACAAATGACATGCTTTCAATTTTTAAAAATTATTTAAATTTTTAACTTTTTTGTATATATTATATATTAATTATGTCTTATAAATTATCCACGCCACTTTGGTTGAGTACTAAAGAAAGAGCCATTAGGAAAGTCAAACGTGGTAAATTCATTGATGCTACGCATTTGGCTTAGAAGAAGAAGAATTTGAATCGAAAGGATTATGGTTATTTTCAGAGAAAATTATTTTGAACCCGATAAAACATATCAAAAATAGTATTTATATGTAGTTGTAAAAGTGCTTGATAAAAAAATTGAATGTCATTAAATTTCGGATCATTATTATTATCATCAATAATTTTATAATAATGACTTTTAAATTGCTAGGGATGATCATTAGTATTATTACTCTATAATCATGATTATTACACCATTTTACAGTCGGGTATGTTGGAGCTTTTTGGTGAAGAGGTGTTAATGATCAAAATTGTAATCATTACGTATAATATCATCGGAGATGGTTGTTCAATTGTTTTGAGGAGCTTGAATGAAATCCCCCTGCAATATCTGACCAGTAAATTCCATCCTAATCATCCCCAATTGTTATTATTTTATGTATCCAGGTTGTTTTTGAATGATTTATCAAATGTTAAAATCAAGCTGATTGCAATTTAAAAAAAAAAGATTAAAAAAGTATCACTATCCTCCTCAGCTTAAAAAAAATAAATATATATAATACCTTCATGTTGACAACAAATCCCTTAAACGTTTCGTTTGTTCATGTTTATCCCAATTAAACGCATGCACTAAAATATCAAACCTACTAAAAAAAGGGCGTGAACAAGAATGTTTAATCTACGTGATGTATTATATCAGTTCTAAAACCAAAATAACTGGTGTGGACGGGTGGTGGTGTGATGCTAGGGATGGTGGTGGTGTTGAAGAAGAAGATGATGATGATGATAATGATTATGGTGATCATAACCCAAAAATCAGTACACTTTACAACATGTTTGGATTGAATAGTTATATTTTAATCAACATCAAATATTGATATTTCTGTCACTGCGATTCTTTTCATGCAGCTCGTGTTCTTCCTGGTGGTAATCTTCTTCGCAATTGGCCTTGGCCTGGGTCTAAGAAATCGAGGTAAGCCCTCCCTCTACGACTGCCCAAATACAAGATATTAACCCTCATCACAAAATATTCTAATTTATGCAGGTTTCCATCTGTCTTTCCCTCCCCGCTCTTTCTCTCTCTCTCTCTTTCTATCTCTCTCTATCTCTCTCTCTCTCTCTACTCCCCCCTCTCTCTCTCTCTCTCTACTCCCCCCTCTCTCTCTCTCTCTTCCCCTCTCTCTCTCTCTTTCTCTCTCTCCCTCCCCCTCTCTCTCTCTCCCCTCTCTCTCTCTATTTCCCTCTCTCTATTTCCCTCTCTCTATTTCCCTCACTCTATTTCCCCCTCTCTTTGTCCTTCTATGTCTCTCTTTTTGCCATTGTTTTGTTTAGGAATTGTAACACTGTTATTACTGTCTGTGTCACGGCATAAGTATTGTTAGACTACAACAATTTGAATTTTCTAATCATCTCATTTTGTAATCACTTAATGTTTCTAGGTTCCGGATATTCAACAGGTGCCTTCGCTAATACGGCAGGAGAAGATTGCAGATTCTCATGCCGGAACAGAGCTCAGTAAGTCGCAAAATAAGAGCTGAATTATAGGCCTTGCAGTCTTCTTTCATTTGAACCTGAACTCTCCATTTTATGATTAAAAAAAGAAAAAGAAATGGTACAGCAATATTCTGCTTGATATATAGCGCTCAGCAAAATAGTAAAATGTATCCACTGATAATTATTACCCCGGCCTTATGACTTTATGTAGCCTCTTCAGTCGTTAAATACAGTTGTTAATTTTACTAGGAACAAAATCATAATGCTCTTGTGCTGAGAGAGACATTAATTGTGAATAAAGTTTCTTATATATGAATACGCGTCGGGAAGGAAAGGGTGTATTATAAGAGCTCGAACCTCGCTCAATTGGTGGTAAACTAAAAATGCCAGTCATAGAGTAACAGCAATAAAACAAAAATAATGGTCGGTGGGAGAAATTGCAGATATTCTTTGTTCCGAGTTTCAGTTCCGTATGCAATTTATACCAGCTACAGTTTTGATATTGTATATATATTCTATATTGTGTATTCTTATTAAATTCTCCCAAAAGATATGCTCGTCTTTGCCATGAATTTCAAGAGGGCTTCAGGAATTGTTCGTTATGATGAATGTTCTCAAAACGTGGTGGGTTAATATTGTGACGACTGTCTGTTTTTACTATGCTTGATGTATAGATTGTAAACGATTTCTTTTTTGCTTTAATTTCTTCTCCATTGATAGATACACCAGCAGGGCATCCAATCCCTTGATCGTGTTCGCAATAGACGGCTTGCCCGGTGATCTATTCAATGTTGAACAGGACTACGCAAGAAATATCAAAAGAATGAGTGAGTTAATATATATAGGATTTATTGAAATCAAAACACATCAAAACCAAGAGCAAACAGTCCGAAGACTGACACCTGTCTTGAGTACAAAGTAAAATAAATATATACAGATTACGGACACATGAAGATTTAAAGAGAAAGTTAAGTTCTCGCAATACAAGGTGAAAAAAAAAAGTTGTGAGCATTACCATTATTTTTGTTTTAGTTTGGAAGAATTTCATCAAGGAAATGTCCCCCGATTGTGATTGTGCTTTAAATGCCCTCATATTTGCAATTTAACAACAAGTAGCTGAAGAGGTGGGACCAGAAATTCATACAACATGTGTGCGTACTTCCATTTACCAAATGTGATGTGCAGTGTGCGAAATACTTTCAACAAGATAGAACAAAATACTTTGGACTTTGGAGGAAATATAGGCGTTTTTGAAATATAACTATGAAATTTACAAGTATTGTTGCTTTTAGAGATTTTTTTTGTTGTTGCTAAAATGTCTCCATCATTCTCTTTTCATTTCAGGTCAATGCGGTGTTCATTCGCGCAATGTGGTTCCATCCTTTGCGAGTACAACTTATCCCAATCTATGGACGATTCTTACTGTAAGTACACCAAAATGACCACATAATACATCATTCTGGTGGTCCGCAATATCATGACAAAAGATAAACAAATTCATGGGTAAAACAATAAAAAAAAAAAAAAAAAAATTGATAGATAGATGATTAGATGAATGAATTAATAATTTGATATAAATGAATTTATCAATTAATGAATAAATAGATGAAAATAAAAAGCTAAAGATTAAAAATATCTAAATAAAATATCTGATATTGAGAGAATCATGGAGTAGTATATCTGATTACATCCCTTGTATTACCAGATCGTCTCTTGTATTTGAACAGACAAATAAACTAAAGAATGAAAGATAATTAAATGAGTGAGTGAGTGGGTGGGTTGGTGAGTGAGTGGGTAAGTGAGCGAGTGAGTGAGTGAGTACTACCAGATCGGCTCGTGTATTTAAACAACCAAATAAACTAATGAATAAATAAATAAATAAATGAGTGAGTGAGTGGGTGGTAAGTGGGTGAGTGAGTGGGTGTGTGAGTGAGTGTGTGAGTAAGTAAATGAGTAATTAAATTAATAAATAAATGAATACATACATTGTCATCATGTTTACAGGGCCGCTACCCAGAGAATCATGGAGTAATATCTGATTACATTCGTAGAACTGTCAGTTCGTCTCGTGTATTCGAACCCAGGGTCTCGCAAGAATATCTCGATGAGAGTCAGTGGTACAAGGCCAAACCAGTAAGTATTATGACGTAATCATGACGTAGCCATCCTCTATTTAGAGTAACTTTTTTTGGAATGATTTCATGAACGTGATGATGATGATGGTGATGACGATAATGATGACGACAATGTTGAAAATTTACAACATTAATATCTTACCAAGTCACTCGTGGAAAACTTTCATGACTGAAATTATATCTAAGAGACCGAGAAGTCTTTTGGAATTAGATTTGATTAACTCGAACAAATCTGAAAGTTTACTAATTGTGACTCTTTTACAATATAAAATTGGCATGCATTTCAAAATTTAGTAAGTGCTTTATGCACACTTTGTCTATATTTCGTTAGCTCTACTTTTTAAAAGTCCTTTGGCGTTTGAATTAGACCAACAAAGGCTACCAAAGAAATTTCTCCAAAGCATTATCGGGTCATGCCAACGGTATTAAGTCATCTCTCTCTCTCTCTCTCTCTCTCTTTATATATATATAGGTATATATACATTTAATTTACCTTTCGCTGTCTCTCTCAGTTATGGCAGACCACGCGTGATATATAAATATATATGTAGGTATATATAAATTTAATATACTTCTCTCTGTCTCTCTCAGTTATGGCAGACCGCCCGCGAGCAAGGCGTGATAACAGCCAGTCATTCATGGATCGGCAATAACATGCAAGACTATGATAATGAGGTTAGACAGACCATTAACAGCAAACCAAACTACTTCCAAAGATACAGCTCGTGAGTACCTGTATTCTACTTTTCAGAACCAGAAGGGGATTAATCCCTGTGGTTAAGTTAACGCCCTTATGGCTCCAAACAGATGATTTATCTCTCAGCTTGTGTCTGATGTAAGGCAAAAAGTCTTTAAATTCAAGTTTCAGCAATATGACAACAAAAAAAAAAAAAAAAAAAAAAAAAAAAAATCGCTATAGGCTTATTAAAGAATAACTTATGTAATCCGTCCTAAATACGCATCCAATTGCGATATTATGCTTCCTAATTCCTCTAGAAAGAAAATACGGGGAATTCTCTACCGTAATTTTGAGTATTAAAATAAAAGACAGAAATTGTCTTATTATATTTATCATTTACATATTCTTCACTTTTCCATTGAATACTTGCCAAGAATATCATTTTAGACGGGCTAACTGGAGACATGTTCCTGCTATCAAAAGATTGCTGCTATTTTAGTCCAACCAAACATAACTATTATCTTTGGTGTTGGACAATCCACGAATTACAGTTAGTAGGCCTGCGATTATGATTATATATTTGCATTCATCCTCGTCAGGTTTTCAAAGCAAAGTATAGAATTTAGCCGAATATATCAACTATTCAACGTAACAGAAGGTCTTGATTTCAACAGAGTAGATAACCATTATGATCATATTTCTTGTTTTGCAGTAGCCTGAGTGCCCAGGATATGATTGATACAGTCATGAGATGGATAGAACAAGACGATGTCGAAAAAATGTAAGAGGATGAATATTAATTAAGATTGGGGATATGTTATGCCTTCTTTTCAAGTTAATATTATTAGATATAAATAATTGCATTTTTTTTCGTTCTTGAAAATTGAGGGGGTCACTTTTTAAGATGGAAAGAACAAGATGATGATGACAAAATGTAAGAGGGTGAATATTAATTAAGATTGAAATATTTTATGCGTTTCTTTCAAGTTAATATTAGTAGATCTAAATAATTACATTTCCCCCCTATTATTCATTAAAATTTAGGGGATAATTTTCATCTTTACAGACTAGCAATTAGCAACACTAAATCCATCATCACAGTGCACAATTATGATATTTCTTTTAAGGTATATATATACTTGAAACGGACAGAAAACCCTTATTTTAAATAGACCTGAATTTTGTGACAGATTTCTTCATGTTATAAAAATTCAATGAATTCCAATCATGTTGTTATACTGCTTTTATTAACCTCTTTGCTTTTATCGGAATTATACTTTCATTCCAACCATATGAATTGTATGCACACCATTGGAGTTTTATCAAGTGTAGCAGATCTTTATTTGTAGATATTGGTTGATAAAAATGTTTACACATGATGATAAATAATTACATGAATTGTTTATTGTTTATACCACAGTCCACAGTTCATCTCTGTATTTTTCAACGAGCCTGGTGATACAATCAGACAATATGGGTACAACTCGCAAGAGGTTGGTGACATATACAGTGCGTCCCAGAAAAATCGAAACCGAGAACTATCGATATTTTATCATAACTTAATCACAATTAGAATTAATAAATGCATGGCTGATCGTCAACGAAACGGAGTTAAGTCTTTTGTAAACTCTGCTTGTTGCAACGGCAGGCAGCCAGTAAAAACGAATACGTTTAATCAAATTATGAAAATGCAAGCATTACTTTAAGGAAACAGAACTTTGTAATTCCTGATTCATTTTTCCTGATTGAGGTGTCATATGAAAGGGCAGAAAATGAACGTTCTAAAATGTGATTTTCTCTTTGAAATTTAGATACCGCCCGCCAAATGGCTTTTTGGTACCCTCTCTTAAAATTGTTTTTTTAATCACTCGTGCGTGAAATACGCATCATATGAGTTGCATCAAATGAAAGAGGAGGATCTAAGTTTTACAAATATATCTGTCATTTATTAATTATAATTGTGATTAAGTTATGATAAAACATTGATAATTCTCGGTTTCGTTTTTTTCTGGGACGCATATACTTTGTTGTCATATAGACCAGTTTCGTAATGTAATTAAATTTAATCTTTGTTAAGTGCCTCGTTACAAATTATTTCCTTCAACTATTATGAATAGTTGTTGTTCTATAGTTTCTATACTTTCAACTCAAAATTGTGTTTTCATATCTCTCAGAGACGTTGTTATCATAAAGTAAACTAAGTTTTTGTAGTACAAATAAGTTCAGAAAACGAAACAAAATAAAAATTAAGGAATTTATTATTACAGTCGGTATTTAAAAAATAAGAATACTTAACAGTGTCTTACAATATTCAAAGTGATACTTGATACTTGATGAGGTAATCCCTGAAGCAGCTTTTCCAAGCTATACTGGGTTGGGATGTGTTGTGACAGCAGATGAAGGTGCAGACGACAAAATGGTGTACTATATATAGTATTTAAAAAAAAAATCATGCAGCTATATGGTTTACAGCATTCTGGAACCTATATACACGAGGTTAATAATAATAAAATTTGTTCACACATACCTTATTCTTTTTCTTTTTTTCTTTAGGCTAATGCGGCACTCATGGAGGTTGACATGGCCATTGGAAGCCTGTTCGATTTCTTGTACGATCGCCAAGATTTGGGATGTTTCAACACGATGGTACTTTCCCCATCGGCACTAGTGAATACAACCTGCGGTGATGGCAATAGCAATGTCAAGTTTTTAGACCAAGAGGTAGGTTCATGTTCAATGATTTATCGTTTTAAGGAAGAAGCAAATCTCATCAAGAGTTGTTATACAGTAAGAAAACAGCAAGTAAATATTTCTGTAGAAACAATAGACAGAAATGATATGTCTAAATACACCTGAAATTGGAGAGTTGTTTTTTTGTTTTTTTGTTGTTGTAATGGCAATCAGTCAAGACCTGACTATTATCACCAACGCCTTTCTTTTTAATATTAATTTCTTTCTTTCTCTCTTTTTTATAAATAAGAGTATCAAAAATATAATTTAAATATAGGCTTCTCTCTTTTTTTTTTTTTCTTTTTCTTTTTTTTTCCCCCTTAAAATGAAATGAAAGAGAAAATAGATGAAGAAAAAAAAAAAAAAAAAATTAAAATACGACAAAATGTAGATTTTGGTATATATCACACCTTTTTATATTCAGAGTTCCAAAACTCCATCTTGTACTAAGAGATTCGATTTGATTATTCATGAGTTATGAGAAATTTAGGAGATCGAATTGTGACATATTTAAGTAGATTTGAGTAAGGGTTCATAAATATACTGGACATATTATAGAAGTAACATATTTAGTGAAACCAATGATGAGGATGGTGAGTTATGGTTTGGCCTTCATACATTTAAAGCTGGAAATCAGTAGGTGATGTTAAGATTTGTTAGACATTCCATAGTTCAAAAAGGAAAATGTCTTCCCTCCGATAATGGTATTTTCATCAGTCTCTTTCTGTCTCTCTCTTTCTCTTTCTCTCTCTCTCTCTCTCTCTCTCTCTCTACAGTTACCCGACACACGAGGCTTAGAGATGACGCCTGCCTATCTAAACACATTTGCTAGCATTCAAGTCAACGATGGTAAATTTCTATTTCATGAAATTTTACAAAATTAATCTGCTGCATGTACCTCCATTCGGATTTTGATTTAATTCAATTCCGTTAAAAGTTTTCTGCTTTCGTATCTTATTATGAATCGTCCATGCTATTCAATGTTTGAATGAGGTGGTTTATTGTGACATTGCTGGTTAAGGGAGGCTGGTTGCGAGGATAAAAGATAAGGTGCCATTAAGTTGAACATCAATGATTTGATTTATGTCAAAATGTTAATCCTGTCGACAGAATCTGTACATTTATACCTGTACGAAATAAATCAATTTGAATTTTCATTATTCAACATGTCAACCGTCCAGAGAAGGTTGAGTTGTGAATATGGTAACACAATTTCAAACTCAAAAATTTCTGCAAAGACCTACATTTAACAACTGAGTTATTCAAACTCCTTGTAAATTTGATATGGGTTTCTTTTTTGTAACTCGAGAATGAAAGATGGACTGGTCGAACTTGGGCCTTTGTTAATCTGTCACCGTTCTCAAGAAACATAAATCGGTACAAATCAAGTTTTCACATACTTCAAATTATAAAACTTGGTAATAATTTAGTTGTTATCTGTATATATACATGGTAAATACTTCTTTACTTTCCATATCTGTATATATACATGGTAAATACTTCTTTACTTTCCATGTTTAGATCGGTAGTATTTGGTTATTTATTCTATTGTTATTTTGATCCGCAAAAGAACACAACTGAAGCAGACTTCACGACTGCATTATGTAATTGTTGCATGTATTTTCTACTTTCTTACGTAGATGCTGACGATGCAAGTGATACAAATGAAGAGCTAGCCGCCTTACTGAAGGTATGAATTCTTTCATTTTCTCTCGGAACAAAAGTATTTTAACCTCCAATTTCTTTGCGTCATATGGGATGTAAACAAATAGAATGAAACCAATTTAAAGAAGGAAATCTTTAAATCTGTTATTAAAGGCATCGTTTAACAACGTTAAATCTGAGATGCACGGCCCTACGTGTTTTAAGTGTCTGTGATATGGTGTTATATTGAAGCCCTAAAAAAATTGCGCTTCAAAGTGATCAAGAAGTGCCTCAAAAAAGTAAAAACTTTGAGTGATATTATATTGCTGAACGATCTGTATACACAGTATATCCAGTGTTGATTTACATAAAAGGGTCTGAAAATGATCGGAAGTCTTGTAATAATTAGCATGTATTCATCACACTTTTATTTATTTTCTAATTTATTTTTTCTTTGGTCGTTTAGTGCCGTTTTACTGCTGAAGGATCTGTATACACACGCGATGACCTGCCAGCTAGATACCACTATTCATCAGACATGATACCTGACGATGTCTTCGTTCTGATGAAAGATGGAAAGTCGTTTGCCATGTAAGAGAATTTAGAAAATTAACACTAATCATTAATTAGGAGAATGAGAAGTTACAGATAGAAAAAAGACAAGGAGCTATGGAAATGGAAAAGTTAGACTTAGCATCGTAAATGAAGAAATAGGAGAAAAGAAGAAAGTAAGGAAGAAGAAATAGAAGGAGATTGAGAAGTAGCAGGGGAGATCAATATGAAGGGAAAGAAGATATAGAAGAAGAAGAAGAAGACGAAGATGAAGAAAAAGAAAAGGATTTGGAAACAATCAAAAGAACAAAATTAAACGATAGAAAAGAAGAAAAGGTTGACGAATTACAAAATGAAGACTGACAAGAGAAATGAGGTATCAATAACAAGACATTGAAAGAAAAAACAAACGGAGTAGAAGCAGAATAGGAAGAGCGCCTTATGTATTTGTCCTCTTAATATGTAAATTTATTTAACTTGGTTGTCTTTCATTAAATTCGACTGGAAAGACTCTTTTACAGTGATGACAAAACTTAAAGTCAGTCCTTAAAGGCATGTCTGCTTACACTACTAATTTCATTTTGTATTTTCATAGGACTCCTACAAACTATGAAGCGCAGAGCTGTCAGTTTACCAGCGATGGATATGATCCTAGTGAGGTCGAATCAAAGGTATATATCAAAGTTGTTTTTAACTGAATCATCAGTAAAATGTCATAAACCTAATTTAGTTTTACAAAGTATAACCATTCTGAATAAAAGATGAGTTGGATCTATTCAGTCAAGGGAAAGGTATGAAACAATATTTATTGTATTGTATGTTTTATTTTGCTTATTGATGTATATAATGTGTAAAAATTGTCACTGTTTTAATTTTTGTTCATTTCTGAAGATTGCAATACTTCTTTTCGATGGTTATTTCAGAAAAACCTCAACGAATTTGATTTCCTTTGTTTGGTTATAGTTTGTGAATTTGAAACTGACCAATTTTGTATTTCTGTTCAGGCATTGTTCGTTGGTTTTGGATTGAACTTCAGAGAGAATTATCGCGCTTCTGAATTCGATACCATGGACGTGTATAATCTCATGACTAGTAAGTTTTTATCCTAGGTCAATTTAAATAGCGCCACAACTAATCACCGCTAAAGTTTTATGTTAACCATATCGTAAGGGATTTTACCCACATCTGTCCCTCTCGACCCAGGTGTGTACCTAGTGATGCTGGGATAATGATAATTGCAGGGCGCGCAGAAATAGCAGTATTGATATTAATTGCTACTCTCGTTAAATAGCTCAAAACTATATGATTAACATTATTGAGGTATGGTTTCTTTTCTCGTTTTAGATATTTAAGTAATATCTATGTATTCGACTCTCCACCCAGGGCCCTGTTTTATAAAACTTGTTATCAATAACAAGGTATATGATAACAGGGGCGGATCCAGCTTTTTATAAAGGGGGGGTTGGGGTGGTATGCGAGGGAGCGTAGCGACCGAGTCCAAGCGAGCGGAGCGAGCGAGGGGGGAGGGTGTGGGTGTGGGAGGGGGGTGTCCCCCCTCCCACAGTAGGGAAAATTTTTGAAAATCTGTGTGTGAAAATGGCGTTTTCTTGCGATAAGATTTTAAAAAATGGTCCCCGGATTTTTTTTGGGGGGGGTTGCAACCCCCCCCCCCCTAGATCCGCCACTGGATAATGGTTATAATCTACTGAAATCATTATATTTGATTGGCTGTGAGCAGATTTGTCATAGATCTGTGGCACTTGTTAATGATAAAAAGTTTCATGAAACAGGGCCCAGGTGTAGTACAAAGGGGTAGCTGGTATGAAGTATTTGACCTTGAATGCTATGAGTATGAGCACACAAATCGGTAGCCTAAAGTAAGCTCAAGACGGGGTGATCGGGATGTAACTTGAGTACTGTAAATAGGAGCGCCTTAAAAGAAATTAAAGGTGTGTTAGGTTTGTGGATAATTCATCAGACTCTGGACCACAACGTATAGAGTTTGAATCCCTGCCACATCGCAAACGTCCTTTCGATTGTCACTCTCCACCCAGGGGAAGTAAACGAGTACCTGATGAGAAGAACTTCCTTGAATATTTATGCCCTTTTTATGTTAGCCAGCCAATTAGGAGAATTGTAATGATACTGATGAGGCTACCCTGGGTAAACGATAGAAATCATTGTTATTATTAAATCATTATCATTTAATGTCTGTTTGGAGCCAGAAGGCCGTTAACTCATTAACTTTAACACAGCATTAAATCCCTTCTGGCTCATGCAAACATATTATATGTAGAAAATAATGTAGTCGGGATGTAATCGAAGTAAACCTTTTCTTCCTGCTTCAGAGCTCTTAGGGGTAACCGGTGAACCGAACAACGGTACAGATGGAGCGCTGGACCACATGTTACGGAGCCCTGGAGTCTTCCCCACAATGTCCATGGAGTTCGCTCGTGAATCCACCTGTACCTTCGCTAACCTTGATATGGCGGCCTATGATACCGGGTGCACCTGTGCTCCTGTGAATCAGAACGACCCCACGGCCATGGATAGGGGACAGATCGTCCTGAGTGCTTCGAGTGGCTCAGGTAAATACTAACGATGTAAAATTTTATCCGTGTAAGCCATTTTTAGATCACAAGCGACTGATGAAATCACTTCATAGTCCAGGAAGTCATTGCTGGAATAGATCTTTTTGCATAATGTGTTTGTACTACACTAACAAAACATGCCTTGAATATATTGTAGAACAATGTGATTATATTTTTTTGGTTAAAGGGCTTTTTATTTATCTTTGCATCTTATTTGACGGCGTCACGGTTTAATATTTTGTTAAAGTTACATTAGTATGATGTCAGGGTTTAGTTAGAATACACAATTAGTAATAACCGATAATTCTTGTTATTTATCTGGATTGACCCCACCTTGTGCTTTTTGGCAAAGTGTATTTTTCAAATCGGTACTAAAATGGCCATCTATTGACATCCTACAAACCATTGTTTTTTTCCGGCCGACAAATCTAGTAAGTCCCATTATGGCATAACTCAAATTGTAATATCAATTTGTACACAGTGACAGGTGTTTAACCCTCTTACAGAATATCTACCGTTCTGTAAACGAAAAATAAAGCTTGTCATTCCTTGTTCATTTTTATGCTAAAATGAATAAAAATTTACGGTTTTGAATTAAGGAATAATGGATAAATTCAATCATGTAGATATGTGGACCTAGTTTACAACAGGAAAGTGGGCATAGTTATGGATAGATAATCATATGATTATTTGTATTGTGTTTGATTCATGTTTTTCATAGCCATTCGTCATATCCCGTTTGGTGCACCCAGCCTTCTAGCCTCCGTTAACCCAGACTCGAGCTCCTGTAAGCTCTATCAAAGCAGCTATGTAATGGCTTATGATAAGACACTCGCTATCAGCAAATACGCCTCATTTACATTGGCACCTGGGGTAAGTCGAACAGAAGAATAAATATACCACTGCTAGATTAGTTTTGTTTCCAAAGAAAATTTGTATTCAATCATTCTTGAGCAAGAACAAAACAGTAGACTTGAACAAAAGTACAGGTTGTGACATAATGGTAAAACAAACATTGTTACATCAGTTGCACATGCCTCCATCTATCAAGTAATATAACAAATTTATTGCGTTTGATAGAAAGAACCTGCTCAACTTCATAAACACGTTTAAGCATCTTCTTAAAAGAATTCAAAGATAACCGTTCCTTTTGCATTTCGCAGAGAATATAGTATTTTGCATATAAAATGACAAAATTAAAGATAGATTGCATACCATCTGGGAAACCAAACAAAAAGGAATTTTTATTGCTAGATGACAGTTAGGTTATTTTAAACATATTGGTTATAGTTTAAAGCTATCATGAATACGAAAGGAGATGTCTGTTGGTTATATGATAACTCAAATATATTTTGTTTTAATTGTCATGGATAAGACTTCTATAAGTTGCAGTTTAATTACAATGTTGGGAAATGGAAATGGCATTTTTAGAAAAAGGAATTTATGGTATATTCAATGTTCTACTGTAGCAAAGGCTCTTCTTATTTTTTGTACTAAAGTTGAGTAAATATTACCCACTATATTGTTAAATGGGCAATTGAAAAATAATTATTGTTTGGAAAAAATTGTTGATTAGCAGTTCATACTTGTGAATTTTAGGAAGTAAATCATCAAACTTAGTCCATTTTGTTATAAAATTTGTTAACATTTGTGGTATATATTTTGTGGCTTACGCCTTCATCATTGAGACTGTCATTTCAAAAGAGTAAAGTGTTATAAACAATTATGATCAATAACTTTGTCATTGTAATTTAATACTTTTAATATGTTTCTTTGGTATCTCTCACTTTTCCTTTCTTCTTTTTCTTGCACTTAAAAACATTAGTATTAAGCGCTTCATAAACATACCAGTAATGTATTATTATTATTATTTTTGTCTTTCCCATCGTGGCTGACTGTTTCCTCTCATTGTTCATCATTCAGTTCAACACGGTAACCATGCCAACCAACTGCCTCATCACTGATACTCGTCTGGCCGTAGGAGAGAATCCCAGCTGTGATACCTATGGTCCATTAGAATCTATATATCTGGCTCCAGACATTCAACAGTCATTCTTGCTCCAACCAGGTAGATTGATTTTCTTCTTTACTTCTTTTTTGTGCATTTGTCTTATCAGCCCCTCATCTTTTATTTTTTACAAACTTGGAGGAAATTTGCTTTCAGACTTGGTTTGTGTCATGTTTTAGGGTCGTTATGTTATTGTCATCCTTTTCATCACCATGATGATCATAGTCATGATCATTACCACCAAAACCATCATCGACATCATCATCCTTATCCTCATTATCATCATCGTAGTTAACATTATCATCATCATAATAATCATTATCACCATCATTATCATTATCATCATTATCATCGTCATAAGTATCGTTTTCAACTTTTCATCATCATAATTATCATAATCATAATCATCATCATCATCATCGTCATCATCACCATCATTATCATCACCATCATCAACATCAATCATTATCACCATTATTGCACCATCATTATCATCACCACTATACCACCCACGATCATCATCAGCATCATAGCAATTATTACCATTATCATCAAACTCGTCACTACTACTACCGACCGTCACACTGGGGTCTATTCGCTATTCATAAGGACCGCTATTCATAAGGTCCGCTATTCATAAGGACCGTTATTCATAACGTGTAAATTCCCGTACTTCCTGGTCCGCTATTCATAATGGCAAAAGAGGGTCGCTATTCATAAAGAAATAAGGTTCGTTAATCATAAGGACCGCTATTCATAACGTGAGATGAGGGTCGCTATTCATAATTCATATTAAGGGTCATTAATCATAAGGACCGCTATTCATAATACGAAATGAGGGTCGCTATTCATAATAGGAGAAGAGGGTCGCTATTCATAATACGAAATAAGGTTCATTACTTATAAGGGTCGCCATTCATAACACGGGAAGAGGGTCGCTATTCATAATAGGAGAAGAGGGTCGCTATTCATAATAGGAGAAGAGGGTCGCTATTCATAATACGAAATGAGGGTCGCTATTCATAATAGGAGAAGAGGGTCGCTATTCATAATAGGAGAAGAGGGTCGCTATTCATAATAGGAGAAGAGGGTCGCTATTCATAATACGAAATGAGGGTCGCTATTCATAATAGGAGAAGAGGGTCGCTATTCATAATAGGAGAAGAGGGTCGCTATTCATAATAGGAGAAGAGGTTCGCTATTCATAATAGGAGGAGAGGGTCGCTATTCATAATAGGAGAAGAGGGTCGCTATTCATAATAGGAGAAGAGGGTCGCTATTCATAATAAGAAATGAGGGTCGCTATTCATAATAAGAAATGAGGGTCGCTATTCATAATAGGAGAAGAGGGTTGCTATTCATAATAGGAGAAGAGGGTCGCTATTCATAATACGAAATGAGGGTCGCTATTCATAATAGGAGAAGAGGGTCGCTATTCATAATAGGAGAAGAGGGTCGCTATTCATAATAGGAGAAGAGGGTCGCTATTCATAATACGAAATGAGGGTCGCTATTCATAATAGGAGAAGAGGGTCGCTATTCATAATACGAAATGAGGGTCGCTATTCATAATAAGAAATGAGGGTCGCTATTCATAATAGGAGAAGAGGGTCGCTATTCATAATAGGAGAAGAGGGTCGCTATTCATAATAGGAGAAGAGGTTCGCTATTCATAATAGGAGGAGAGGGTCGCTATTCATAATAGGAGAAGAGGGTCGCTATTCATAATAGGAGAAGAGGGTCGCTATTCATAATAAGAAATGAGGGTCGCTATTCATAATAAGAAATGAGGGTCGCTATTCATAATAGGAGAAGAGGGTTGCTATTCATAATAGGAGAAGAGGGTCGCTATTCATAATAGGAGAAGAGGGTCGCTATTCATACTACGAAATGAGGGTCGCTATTCATAATACGAAATGAGGGTCGCTATTCATAATAAGAAATGAGGGTTGCTATTCATAATAGAAGAAGAGGGTCGCTATTCATAATAAGAGAAGAGGGTCGCTATTCA
This sequence comes from Strongylocentrotus droebachiensis, assembly GCA_035222895.1. NCBI lineage: Eukaryota > Metazoa > Echinodermata > Echinoidea > Camarodonta > Strongylocentrotidae > Strongylocentrotus > Strongylocentrotus droebachiensis. The sequence continues at coordinate 193,027 of JAVYIG010002001.1, read as the reverse complement.
TAATACGAAATGAGGGTCGCTATTCATAATAAGAAATGAGGGTCGCTATTCATAATAGGAGAAGAGGGTCGCTATTCATAATAAGAGAAGAGGGTCGTTATTCATAATACGAAATGAGGGTCGCTATTCATAATACGAAATGAGGGTCGCTATTCATAATAAGAAATGAGGGTCGCTATTCATAATAGGAGAAGAGGGTCGCTATTCATAATAAGAGAAGAGGGTCGCTATTCATAATACGAAATGAGGGTCGCTATTCATAATACGAAATGAGGTTCGCTATTCATAATAAGAAATGAGGGTCGCTATCCATAATAGGAGAAGAGGGTCGCTATTCATAATAGGAGAAGAGGGTCGCTATTCATAATAGGAGAAGAGGTTCGCTATTCATAATACGAAATGAGGTTCGCTTTTCATAAGAGGAGAAGAGGGTCGCTATTCATAATACGAAATGAAGGTCGATATTCATGAAAAGAAATGAGGTTCGCTATTCATAATAGAAGTATAGGATCGTTATTCTTAATAGTTGCCCCCCCCCCGTGGCTAAGTTCCTGGTCCTGTAGGGGGGCGTCATATAGCCCTGAATAGTTGTCTCTTTTTAAAGTAGTTATATTTTATCTGTTATCTTTGATAATTATATAGAGCTCATGTGGTGACGAAAAAAAAAGGAAAACATAACACACATGTAGTACTATCGTAAATTGTCCTCCTTGTTGGAAATCTTGCCCCACCACCCTGCCCCCGACTGATCTTATCCAGGCTACGCCACTGAGATATTAAGTACGCCAAGCAGGCCCATTATCCATTTTCGCTTGCTATTTAAGAAACTTGTAATTGTTTATACGACAATAATTTGTTTGCAGAAAGTAATTTGTATTAGGACTTATGGACCTACAAATTATTGAGCGGGATTGGACCTGACCATAAGCCTAGTATCTACCTACCTCCCCCCTCCCCCCCCCCCCCCCCCATTAGTACGCCCCGGCGCGGATCAAGAATTTTCCAATAGGGGGGGGGGGGGGGGGAACGGAAATTTGAAAAATGCGCAGACCATTTTTTCAACTCAACATACCAATACTGACAAGGTCATATTAGAAGCACAATACCGGTACCTACAAGCAGGCACAATTTTGGAAAGGGGGGCAAGCTCACTTAACGTCTCTTGTCCGATATAAACATTCCCCGTTTTTAAAATATACATTTTTTTGACATTTTCATCGGGGGGGGGGGGTGGTGGGGGGGGCTAAAGCCTCTTGCCCGAAAAGGGATTTTTCTAGTTCACAATTCGGCTAGTGAGCGAAACGAGCGAGCAAAAATTTGAGCATAATATGTATTTTGTGAAAGTGTTATTTATCACCAAGATAAACGAGAAAAGATATCAAAAATTCATATTCGGGCAGCTCGCTGTTCCCCCCCCCCCACACCCATTACGCGCGAAAGCTTTGAACTTTCATTAATTATTATAAAAAGAAGACGATTTATTGTACCATTCTCGACTCTTAATCCTTGTCTGAATTCAGTTTTCCCCCTCGCCTTGACCTTTAATTAATTATTAGAGAAAGAAGATGATTCGTTGTTCCTTTCTCGACTGTTAATCCTTGTCTGAATTCAGTTTCCTTCCTCCCGCGCTAAACGTGGAAGCTTTGATGTTTCATTAAATTATTAGAGAAAGAAGAGGATTTGTTGTACCATTCTTGATTATTAATCCTTGTCTGAATTCAGTTCCCATCCCCCATCCCCTCTTGCGCATAGCGGGTAAGCTTTGACCTTTCATAGTTAATGAAATTATTAGAGAAAGAAGACGATTCGTTGTTCCATTCTCTCGACTCTGGCTACGCGCCTGCTTTAAAGGGAAAATGAAACAATCATGATTGTGATAGCACACAATAATGTTAGTAGAAATAGTAAATAATAAAAATTATTGCAACAACCATGATAAATCACGGCCGGAAGCGTGGGCAGAGTGTCATATCATACATAGTTTTGTGTTATTGGGCGAGGGGGCGTAGCGACCAAGCAAAACTTTGCAATGTTGAATGCTATATATCTTTCTAGCTATATTTCTAAATTTCATGGGGGACGTGTCCTCCTATCGGGCCCAGGATTGCCGCCCCTGTCCATGATTACTACCAACATGAGCTCAAATACACGCTCAAGCCGTCAAGCGAGTTTATATGAGCTGAAGCCAAATGAAGGGCAAAATAAGAGTTGAGAAGCGGCCCCCTACCGTTAATTACAAAATTGACTTTGCATTGCAGGGGCTTTTTTAACGTTTAACTTTGATTCCGTGGCTCGAAAGTTACTGTCACTAAGCGCCATTTCCTTGTCTTTCCACCTTTTTCACCCGACCCCCCCCCCCCCCCCCCCCCACTCAGTGTTATCTAGAGTACGCGTACGCATTTCCCTCTCTTTGAAAGCACCCCTCTATCTCCGGTGTGTAAAGTCAGTACGGGCCAGATTTGTGTGTATTACGGGCCGGACTTTGTTGCGTGAAAAGTACTCCTTTACCGGAGATTTTGGGAACACGAATTCGGTCCCTCCGACCCCGGAGTGGGAGGGAGGGGGGGGGGGGGGCTTTCATTTTACACTCTCTCTGTGTTTCTTTTCTCTTCTTTCTTGTCTCTTCTCTTCTCTTTTCTTTTTCTTCTCCTTTCTTTTGCGTATCTTTTCCCCCTTGTTTTTTCTTCTTCCTCTTTATTTTCTTTCCCTTTCTCTTTTTTGCTGAGGGGAGGGGGGAGGCAAGGGCCTTTCGATCCAAACCTTGTTGGCGGGAAACTCGCAACTGATATCCCTTTTCTATACTTTTCTTCTTCCTCCTTTTTTCTTTCCCCTTTTTCTCCTCTTTTTATGGGGGAGGGGGTGGAAGCAAGGCCCCCGATTTCCTTCTTTTCCTCCATTTCTTTTCTTCTTCCTCTCCTTTCTTTCTTTCCTTTCTCTCCTCTTTACCTTTCCCTTCGTTTCCTACTCTCTCTTTTCTCTCCTTTTTTTTTTTTTTTTTTTTTTGGGGGGGGGGGGGGCATTTACCACCTCGCCCCCCCTGGATCCGCGCCTGGATGTACGGACGGTAAACGGTACGAAAATGACCGGTATAGGCCGGGGCGTCGCTAAAGGGGGGAGGGTGTGGGGTGCGACACCCCCCCCCCACCTGTCGAGATATTGTCGGGGGGGGGGAATGAGAAAAGGGGGAGGGGGAAATGAGAGGGAAAGGGAAGGAAAAGAAAAAAGAAAAGGAAAAGAAAAGAAAGAAAGGAAAAGAAAGGAAAGAAAGGAAAAGAAAGGAAAGAGAAGAAAGAAAGAGAAAAAAGAAAAAGAGGGAGGAGACGAAAGAAAGGAAAAGAAAGAAAAGGGAGAAAAAAAAGAGAAAAAAAGAGTAAAAGGGAAACAAAAGAAACGGGGTGAAAGAGAGGAGAGAGAGGAGTAGTAAGAGCCTGAGAGAGGATCGAGGAGTGGGAGTAAAAGAGAGAAGGGGGTTGTTGGGTGGAGTCGTCTCGTCGAGGGAGCAAGAAAGACACGTATAAATATGTTGCTGTGTCGGGCCAGCTGTGTCGGTATTCTTGCTCGATCCTCGTGAACTATATCAATGCAGAAGTTTAAAGTCGGTGAGATGTATATTGTCGGTCGGCCGACAATTTTTTTTTTCACTACGAACTGTGACTTTTTATACGCTGTGACAACTACAATACTTGTATTTTCTCGAAGTTTCACTTTCCTATAATATCAGCTAAAGAAATCAGAGGTTTAAAATTTTCGGGGGAACTAAATTCAAACAAGGTTTAAGAGTCGACAACGGTACGACAAATCGTCTTTCTTCTCTATATTGTGATGAAACGCCCCAAAAAAAACCCCGCTTCGCGCGGAATGGGAAAACTGAATTCAGACAATTAGGGCTTATCAAGAGTCAAAAACGGTACAACGAATCATCTTCTTTCTCTAATAATTTAATGAAACGTCAAAGCTTCCGCGCTTCGCGCGAGAGGGGGAAACTGAATTCAGATGAATAGGGAGTAATAAGAGTCGAAAACGGTACGACGAATCGTCTATCTTTCTCTATATTGTGATGAAACGCCAAAAATTCCGCGCTTCGCGCGAAGGGAGAAAACTTCATTTACACGAGTCGAGAACGATACAACGAATTGTCTTCTTTCTCTAATAATTTAATGAACCGTCAAAATTTCCGCGCTTCGCGCGGAGGGGAAAGTTCATTCAGACAAGCATTAAGAGTCGAGCAATTCAACGAATCGTCGACTTTCTCTAATAATTTAATGAAACGCCAAAACTTACGCGGGAGGGGGAGAAACTGAATTCAGACAAAGATTAACAGTAGAGAACGGTTCAGCAAATCGTCTTCTTTTCATAATAATTTAATGAAACGTCAAAGCTTTCACGCTTCGCGCGGGAGGGGGGGGAACTTCATTCAGACAAGGATTAACAGTCGAGAAAGGTACAATAAATCGTCTTCTTTTCCTAATAATTTAGAGGCCTATCACCCACACCCCCTAATGAGCGTTCTTTAAGTGATTCGCTTGCTCACTACCGCCCTCCCTAAAATAAGATCCTAGCTCTGCGCCTGCATTAAAATATATCAGCTATCATGCTGACTAAGTTGACGAAATAATTCGTATATTTATGTCGTCGAGGAAAATGACCATTTGCGCATATGCTAGTACTATAGATAGTCCATAGGAAAAACAATTTAGCCTTCGGCCCCGGGTTTATAGGGTTAAATTTGTAGATATTGGACATGTAATTTTGTCGGTAATTGGTCGCTAGTTTTGTCGGTAATCGTTGGCCTCTACACCCCCCCCCCCCCCCCCACGGAAAAAGGTCTAGCGACGCCCCTGGGGGCAGCGTGGTGGGGCAAGATTTCCCACGAGCGGGACAAATGACGATAGGATTATGTGTGTTTTCCTTCTTGTTTTCACCGCTGTAGCGGGGGAAATATATTAGCTAGATTATGGGGATGTCTATAATTATCAAAGCTAAAAAGTAAAATATTTTTAAAATACACAATACAGGGGATGCAACCGTTCGCATAATGTCTTACGGTAAAACAAAATCGTATCTGATTCTGAATATCCAACTTCCTTACTTATATGGAAAATATGTCGTGCGACATTGTATATTTACGAAAAGCTTAAATATGGTATATAACTTAAGTCCCTACAACTCCCTCTCTGTCGCTTTGTTTCTTTGCTGAGGATAAGATACATGATAGATCAACCCCTTGAAGGCAACACTGATACAACCCCACCGCCCCCCACCCTTAAACACACACAGGCCACGCCATCTATGAACAACTTGGACGAGAATTGTCGCTAATATGTACATGTACCAAGGGAATACTGCCGGGAGGGTGGGCCGAATGGCGCAGCGTGGTCGGGCTGAATTGGATGGGGGGGGGGGGGGGGGGGGGGGGGGGGGGGGGGGCTGGGTGACCAGAATGATGGGACACGTTCATTATTTAGGCACGCCTTTCTTTCTTCAGAAATGTGGAGTTTTCAATAAATATTTTCTTCAAATGTTTGGGACCATGTGGCCTACCCCCCCCCCCCCCGGCCTACACTGTAGCCATGGGGGTGTCCTCTATCCAGTATGTCGCTTTCTTATTAACATTTAGTTTACTGCTTATGTCATTTTGACTTTTTCGGTATTATGGATAGCGACCCTCTCGTCACATTATAAATAGCGACCCTGTTCTCCTATTATGAATAGCGACCCTCATTTCCTATTATGTATAGCGAACCTCTTTCTCCTATTATGAATAGCGACCTCCATTCCTATTATGAATAGCAACCCCTCTTCTCCTATTATGAATAGCGACCCCCACTCCTATTATGAATAGCAACCCTCTTCTCCTATTATGAATAGCGACCCTCATGTCCGTATTATGAATAGCGACCCTCTTCTTATATTATGAATAGCGACCCCCTACTCCTATTATGAATAGCGACCCTCTTCTCATATTATGAATAGCGACCCTCATTTCCTATTATGAATAGCGACCCTCTTCTCCTATTATGAATAGCGACCCCTCACGTCGTATTATGAATAGAGACCTTTCCCATTATGAATAGCGACCCTCTTCTCCTATTATGAATAGCGACCCCTACTCCTATTATGAATAGCGACCCTCTTCTCCTATTATGAATAGCGACCCTCTTCTCCTATTATGAATAGCGACCCTCTTCTCCTATTATGAATAGCGAACCTCTTCTCCTATTATGAATAGCGACCCTCTTCTCCTATTATGAATAGCGACCCTCTTCTTCTATTATGAATAGCGACCCTCATTTCGTATTATGAATAGCGACCCTCTTCTCCTATTATGAATAGCGACCCTCTTCTCCTATTATGAATAGCGACCCTTTTCATTGATTATGAATAATGACCCTTATGAATAATGACCCTTATGAATAGCGACCCTCATTTTCCATTATGAATAGCGACCCTCATTTTGTATTATGAATAGCGACCCTCATTTCGTATTATGAATAGCGACCCTCTTTCTGTGTTATGAATACCGACCCTTTGTAATATTATGAAATAGGGACCTTATGAATAGCGACCCTTCATGTCGTATTATGAATAGCGACCCTCTTCTCCTATTATGAATACCGACACCTCTTCTTTGATTATGAATAGCGGTCCTTCTGAATAATGACCCTTATGAATAATGACCCTTTTCTCCAATTATGAAAAGCGGACCTTATGAATAGCGGTCCTTATGAATAGTAGACCTTATGATTAGCGGACCTTATGAATAGCGGGTCCTTATGAATAGCGACATTGACCCGTCACACTACTTCCATCATCCTCATCATATTTCTATAAAAAATAGATTTGTTGTCGAAGAAGAGCAGGAAAATTCTCATTACTTGTGTTTATTAATGATTCAATATTTTCTTCTGTAATCGACTTATCCTATTTATTAATTGTTTTCGTTTAATCAGAGCTTTCAGTAGGAAGCGCAGATGCCGGAGTCATAACATCAAACATCATACCAATCTACTCCATGTTCGAAGCAGGTTAGAAAATATTCACTGCTTTTTTTAAATATTTTTATTTTGTATAATTATAGTCTAACAATGATTTCGAGGTTTTCTGAATTTCTTTCATGAACGTGGCGGATTCATACCTCTATTTTGATAGAATAAACTGATCCTTTTTTCTAAATATATTATATGTATCGTCAACGTTTATAGCATCAATCTCTTGGATACATTGCTAATTTCGCTGATTTGTCAAAGTTTTACATCTCGTTGCCAATGAAGATTATTTTTTGGAAGGCCCGGTCTCTTTGTCCAATCATGAAAACAGAACACCTAAACATGATAATAGAGAACAGAAATATAATAGAAATAATCATCTGCTAGCAGTATTGCGGATCTGTTCATTCATTGTTCAACCTAAGCACTAATGCAGTTTGAATATTAGTTAGAGTGCAAGATAAAATCAACTCCCTTTAGTTTGGTGGACCTCCTCATAAGCTATATTTAGTTTATTCAATCCAAGGAAAATCGATGTTCCACTTCATATCTTGGTAATCTATGAACCCTTAAATCACACTACCTAATATTCCAGGATTACAGTTCAAATTACTTAAAATGAAGCTGAGTGAAATATATACGAGGACACTTTCAATATCGTGAATCATTGGTCTGCAGATATTTGGGATCGACTGACTGGACTCTATCGCACATGGGCAAACCTTGGATCATCGATGAGCATCAACATCGTCCAGGGACCCATCTATGATTTCAATCGCGACGGCGTAGCTGATCCTTTCTCTCTCATTTCATCCTCGTAAGTCATTGGCATAACAAAATATTTTCATGATTATAACATGGTCTTTTTTTATTTCTAACAAAATTTCCTACAAAGTTTCACGACGTGCACAATTTTTAATTGATCAGAATGCAAATAAGATTCAGATCAGATTTCTATATTAATGCTTTAGAAAGAAGCTAATGAAACTATTATAATCGATGATAATGAACATAGTAATAGTAATGATTATCATCATTAATATTATTCATCATGATTATAGTTTTAGTAATATTTTATTTTGAATATCACTTTTTCAATCATTATTATTATTTGTGTTATAATCATTAAGTATGTTATTGAAACTTATGTATTTGAATAGAAGAAGCTTCTACCCTTTGTGCCCAATGTGTGTATTTCAAGATGCCTATATCGATGAAGTTTTTATTACAATTCGTAACAATTTCTTTCTTCTCTCCCTCTCTCTTTCTCTCTCTCTCTCTCTCTCTCTATATATATATCTGTCTGTCTGTTCCTCTCTCTCTCTCTCTCTCTCTCTCTCTGTTTCTGTTTCTTTCTCCAGTACTGCCTGGGCTGGTCAGACTGTAGTCCCATCTCATTTCTTCATCATTGCTACACGGTGTGCAAACAATACAGCTCTAGATTCATGTCAGGCAAACGGGGTTGAAATGAATGCTTTCATTCTACCGCACAACAACATGGGATTGCCTTGCCAACAGGTAGGTCTTTTATGATATTAAATAATCATACTACTACAGTGTACTACTATTCAATAATATAATGAAGAGGAGGAGAAGGACAATAATAGTGATGATTATACTAATAATAATAATGATGATAACAATGTTGCCGATGATAACAACAATATAATTATCATGATAATGATAAAGATGATAATCATAATAATAATAACAATCATGATTTTAAAAAAATTATGATAGGCATATTATTGGAGCATTTCTAATGCGCTTTAAAAAACATTATCAACCCTTTGAGTGACTGACAAAAACAATAAAATGACAAAAGAACAAGTGCTCATAAAGGGGCATTACTTGAAAAAAATGTGTTTTGAGATGGAATTAGTCTAAATCATTATTATACCTGATGATGAAATTAATTAATAAATAAAAGAAATCACTATTATTGGTGACAAATTCAAATAGACAGGCCTTTTATCATTTCCTAGAACATTGTCTCTTTAAGTTGTGTGTGTGCATATGTCACGTCATCGTTATATGCTGAAGTGCAAATTGTTATCCACTTCCCAAACTTAACCCCGAAACACCGTAGAATCAATCATACAAGAATCAAACTCAGTAAAACTAAACAGCTATAGTGAGAGAAGGGTACCACTTCTCAGATCCCACCGCTGCCACCAGTGTAACACTTTTAAAATTAACACCGAAAAACCCCACAATCAATCATACAAGAATCAAACTCAGTCAAACTAAACAGCTTAGTAAGAGAAGGGTAACATCTTTCACATCCACCACTGCCACCAGTGTAACCACTTTTAAAATTAACACCAAAAACACCCCACAATCAATCATACACGAATCAAACTCAGTCAAACTAAACAGCTATAGCGAGAGAAGGGTACCACTTCTCACATCCCACCGCTGCCACCAGTGTAACACTTTTAAAATTAACACCAAAAACACCCCACAATTATTCATACACGAATCAAACTCGGTCAAACTAAATAGCTTTAGTGAGAGAAATGTACCACTTCTCACATCCCACCGCTGCAACCAGTGTAATACATTCATTATTAAAAATATGTTGATATTCCTGAGTACCAATCTTGTTTTTCTTACAGATAAGCCTCGAAGGTTATCTTATGGAGCACCGTGCGAGCGTCATGGACGTAGAGCGCATGTCAGGACTCACCTTCTTCTCTGATTGGTCCATGTCTGATGACGTCAACATTAGACGAACCATAACCCTCAAGAAGACAGATATTGCATACTTGCCATGGACGAACTAAAAAAAAAAGATCAAGAGAAGTGTAAATGTGAACAAGACTCAAAATTGTCGGCGTTTGAATTGAAATATCCAGATGGACTCACCTTCTCGGCTGAATTTATCTTGCCTTGAACAGATCTTCAGTAACTCTGCATCTCTTCTGCCTTCTTACGAGCATTGTTTCATACAACCGGTTACCAATAATTACAACTTACAGCCATTGATGTAAGCTACTGAAATCGCTGCATTTGATTGGCTGTGAGTAAATTTCTTATAGAATGGTGGCAATCGTTATTGATAAACAGGGCCCTGATATCAATGGTGACGTCATCGTGTGGGAATTTGTTCTTTTGAGATACTATGGAAGTGTAAATACATTTTTTAGAGAAAAAAAAGTCTTTCAAGCTTGTAAGACAATATTTCAGTTTCGGAATATAGTCTAGAAAAATATTTTCTGTCCAATCTTAATTTTTTAAGTATATACTATAATTATGTCTTCTATATTTGTTGTGGCATGGTAAACTTATGAGTTTTTCTTTCAAAAGTTTGAAGAAAGGTAATTATTTTCTACTTTCATTATATTTCAAACTGGTACAATGTATTGGACACAATAATAACGTTGCTTTTTTACTCGGGAGATTGATTCCTTATTCAGAATTTGGTGATGATAACAATATGGTATAAACTAGTTTAGCCTTTTCGCTAAAAAGAATGTACCATAATAATGCTGCTATTTATAGGTTTTTAAATATTATGTCTATGTAAAAGGGGTAACCTGTTGACTAAAGAGATAAAATGTATTGGATTTCTGATGGGACGTGCATTAATTTTTAAATACTAATAAAATGTGAATATTTGTCCAAAGTATATCAAATAACTGAACGAATTGCAATACCCACTTTATGAAGGGATACTTACATAATACTGCGAAAACAACAGAGTATCTAATTGTTCAGTGCTTAGTGTTTTCTCGTTAAAAAAGTCAACACTCCTAAACACATTTTCTGTGTATTTTTATGTAATACATAATCAATCTTTACCAACAATATCCACGCCTGTTTTCTGTTTACAAAGCAGTAGAATTACTAGTGGAGTCTGCAGGCACAGACTACGATTGACATGTTCACACAATTTCACAAAGCCATGAGCTGAGGCTAACTCTGTTAGTCTCTGTTAGTCTCTGGCTGTGTCAGGAGCAGCTATACTAGACCCTATGGGGTGCATTAACCCATGCAGTCTTTATAGTCTTATACTTCTGACACTGTATTAAGCACTACGACTATAAACACGATGTGTACCGGCAAACTAGCTTTGTATTCATCTTTACAATGGGCCAAAAGTGTCAAATTGTACCATTTTTATATCAAATATTTGACTATTTAAGAATATTTCTGCTTTTAAAAGTGCCATGAATTTGTAATTCATTGCTGCTTGTCAAGGTGATGAATTGAATTATCTTCTTCTTGTAAAGATTTAATAATTGAATCGTTTTAACAATTGAATATGATGAATGATTTAGCAAAATGAAATATGAAGCAACTCTGTGTTATGATTTGAATTGATTTGTTGTGTGTATATACTATTTGCATTTTTTCATGAAGTTTAATAGCAGAGCTTTGTAAATAGTTTCAACCAAATTTTCAACATTCGTGTACTCGTTCTTCTTGTTTATTACAATTTGAGGACCCCTTTGAATCTCTGAAATTGCCGTTCTTTCTTGATATGACGAATCACGGCATTTTAAAGACGGTCGCAAAGACTGTCAGAAAATCAATTTCAGGGTCTTTCAATATTCTTGAACATTAAAATTGCGTATTACGTAATTATAGTTTCTATGGACAATACAATAATATTGTGCATAGAAACTGCCTTTAATTTGATATTTGGAACTCTTTGCGATCATGTTTTGATACGGAGTGGGCTATTCCGGATTGCATCATTTCAACTATTCCTTCTAGGTGTCCAAAATTACTAATGTAATGGTTTCATTTTTTGGTCACAATTTCATATAGGATAAAATAAAAGAAGGACATATAGCAATGTAACATTGCATGGTTTTTATATATTTGCCAACTTACGAATGGTGCAGGTTTTTTATATTGAGTGTAAAATAGACTGTTTGGATAAATATTGACTTCTTTGATTAGAGTCAAGATATAGTGTAGGCCTACATGCATTCATACTTCATAGCCATTAATACATTATCACCCTTCTTTTATTATACATAGTGAATATCTATGTTAACGACCTGATTTGCGGTGTTAAAAGAATGTTATCTTGACTGCAATAATGTACACTTTGTCTATCTTTAGTCTGAATGAAATATTCAGTAAACAGAAATGTCTTTTTATTTTCTTGTTTCCATGCGTTTCTCTTCTCTGACTTTATTATCATCTATTTAAGTACTCGTTTAGTTAAGTATTCCGTGAAGTAGCATCAGGGAATGTGCCGGGTCCCATCAGTATAAGGAAAATAAAGAAGTGGATATATAGGCAGGGAGGGGAGAAAAGAAAGAGAGGGAGTGAGTGAGATAGAGAGAGAGAGAGAGAGGGGAGAGAGAAAGAGGAGGGGGGAGAGAGAGAGAGAGAGTGCGGGAGAGAAACCCGGTTGGAGAGGGAGTCTAGACAGAAAGTGAAAAGTAGGAAAGACAATATAAGAGGGGTAGGGGTAGGTATTTATATTAATTTATTTATTGTGATATAAAAAAACAGTGTACATGGCAGCCTAGCGGCTGAATTGAGTACACTTTACATAAATAATGACACAAGAATACTGCACAAAAGACAATAGTATTAAAAAGTCATTAAAAATAATACATTTATAACAAAACACAAGGTACACCTTATTCAAAGAAATATTGATAGTGGGATAACGGGAGTGGGCAATGGATGTGACAAAATAAAGGGTTTTGTAATATGACTTAAAGTGACTTGGTAACATTGTTCAGATGAGAGAAAGTGGTGTGCTAGATGTGCAATTAAAGATAATCTGAAAGTCTGAGTGAAAACGGGACCATTATTAATGATATAATTGGGAAAAACTGATCTGATCGATTCCTTTATTCTCCTAACTATATTATTACAATTTAATTACATTTTAGGTGAATGTAAATCGTCACAAAGCAACGCATTTGCTCTATATACCATTCTAGACATTTAAGTGTTGAAAGATTTTTTAAAATCCTGTCTCATGTCTTCTTTTCATGGAATTATACGGTTGGGAAAATTCAAAAATGGTTAAGAGAATATTTACTGTTGATCACTGTTAGAAATATATTGTTGAATCATAGAGAGGGAATGGAGAAAGAAATATTGAGGACCAGATTGAGAGAAAGAGAGAGAGAGACAGAGAGAGAGAGAGAGGGAGAGAGAGAGAGAGAGAGAGAGAGAGAGGGGGGGGGGCAGAACCGTCTGTGGATAAAGAACTAAAACAAATACTTTGATATTACCTCTGATTAAGCCATATCCTCGATCATCCCGCCACCCCCCCCCCCCCCCAACACTTTTCTGATTTTAGTGATGCAAAAATCAGTCTTGAACGAGTAGCAGTGGGCTGCTTTATTGGAGAACACCGGTAGTTTCACTTCATATACAGGGGGGGGGGGGGGGGGGTCGTTAGCGAAGTCTAAAATAGCCACCCATTTTCGGGCTTTTTCGGAGTATCTCCCACAAAACATGACTGTGACCCACTCTTTGCGAAAATTGCCCTACGTTGAGTCGCAGGTTCTTCTTTGAAATAATTATATGCCCCTTTCCGTGAAATTTCTTGTTCTGTAAAGAAAATAAACATCTCTTTTAAAATCTGATAACAGCCCCAAACAGTACGTATCCCTATGTTTGTGAAATTTCTAAGTTTCATGCCTATCAACTTGACATAAGAGATGCCACTGGAGGTGAACTTGGAAATGCCATGGAATCGCATGAATTAAGACGGATATATTGATGCATGGCAAAAGGAACATAAGTTTAAATATAAATGCATAATATAAATGCATAATACCCCAACCCTCTCTCTCCTCTCTCCTAGGAGAGAGAGAGAGAGAGGGTTGGGGTATGGATAGAGGGAGAGAGTGTGAGAGACAGAGAGAAAGAGAGAGAGAGAGGGGTGAGAGATCGAGAGATAGAGAGAGGGGACAGGGGAGGGAGAAGGGGGAGAGAGATCGAGAGAGATCGAGAGGGGGAGGGAGAAGGGGGAGATGGAGAGAGAGAGAGAAAGAGAGAGAGAGATAGGTAGAGAGAGAGAAAGAGAGAGAGAGAGAGAGAGGGGGACTTGAGAGAGAGGGAGAATTAGACCAAATTATGTAAATGGAATGAACTCCGAAAAGTTTCACAAATCATAATATGCTAAAAATTTCCCCCCTCCACCGAAAATCTAGGTTATCTTTATATTACTTTCTTTAGTTATTGCTTTCGTAACTTTTATTAGTCTCCCCCCCCCCCCCCCACAAAAAATAAATTAAAAAAAAAAAAAAAAAAAAAAAAACGTGGTTTAGATCTATTTCCTCATTCGATACCAGCGTTGCTGAAATGACATATTTTTCCTGTTTGTTGCCCCCCCCCCCCGAAGTTTTTGCTCATTATGTACTGTACGCCACTGCCCCCCCCCCCCCCCCCCCCCCCCCACGTTTTCTCCTCCTGGCTACTATACTCTTTATTAATAGATTACGCTATCTCTAATTCTCTATCGACCGAAAATTTGTCTATTTCGTTTGGGGATATGTTCCGCTGAGACTTTGTCTGGCTTCACAAAATTCCGTCTTGGAAGAGAGCGAATACGATAATGTGCGATAAAATTCCTCAGTACAAACGGATATTATTTTTGTCTGCAAATCTAATCTACCACCATAGAGATATCTATGTCTACCACTGATCGCTGGATGGGCCAACATGCATCACTGACCTCTACAGTGGCCAACATGCATACACACGCGCACGTTGTCGGTTGTTGCGCATGCATGCGACACGACTGCGTGCAATCGCCAATGTAATATCACCCCGAATTACCCAAAAGGTGATGTGTTGTAAAGAAAAACATGCTGTCCTTACTAGGATATTTTGTCTGTGTTTTGAAAAGAATACAGTCCTTAGCAGTACACGAACCCCTATACCGGAACTCCGAACAATGTTCAAACAACGTGTGTATTATATACATAAAATAGATCACATGGGACTATTAATGAATGTAAAGTTGTTCCTACGAGTATGTATTGGCTATACAATAAAACAAAACAGAGAAAACGTACGTGTAAATGTTTACTTTTTCATAAGATAGATAAATTTATAAGAATTTGAAAGTCATAATATCATAGAAATAGGACAAACAAAAATAACACGATGGGTATCCAGGACCCGGATGTAACGAAATCCGGAAGTGTGTCAGGTGCGAAATTTTGTTTATATACTATACAGCGCCCGCCTATTTCAGCGGCCGAAATAGCTCAGTTGGGAGAGCGTTAGACTGAAGATCTAAAGGTCCCTGGTTCGAAACCACCCGGAGAACTCGCATGAGTTCTGAACTGTCCCGGGTTTCGGCAGCCCCCTTTTTGTTTTTGTCACATACAAACTGTAATTCTATCGTGTTTGCAAGGATATCATTACTATTTTCTTCTCCTATAAATATTTCTGATTTCCTTTTTCACCCAGTTTCCTCATGCAGCTTGAATAAAATTATTAGTATCCAGAGATTTGTTCTTTCCAGGTTAAAAATATATCATTTTATTATTTTTTTTAAATGTCTGACCTCTGTAACGTTTAGAAGTTATTGATATTTTGAGAAAAATTATACCAGAGGCGTGCGTATCTGTATCCAATCCAATCCAAACGATATTTGATATAGCGCCTTTTCCTTGCAGTTACAAAGCGCTGCAGTGGAAAACTGTTGATAATAAGAAAGTAATGGAAAGCAATTTCTATTGCATAATGTTGTATTTAAGATTTAAGATGCATAATTATTACATTGAATGTAATAATTTGTATTTAGGTTGTATTTGAATATTTCACATGTTTTATGATAATTCTGATTCCATATCTGGTTTATTTATAATTTCAATCAATTTTGATGCAGTCCTTATTTTGCAGTTTAATGATATTGCAGTTTAATGATATTGTAATTTCTATTGCATAATGTTGTATGATATGTATTTTAAGATGCAAAATTCTTATATTGAATGTATATAATAGTTTGCATTTAAGTTGTATTTTCATATATCATATGGTTTATTATAAGTCCATATCTGGTTTATTAATATATATTTCAATCAATTTCGATGCGGCCTTATTTTGTGTAATGTCATATTCTTCTTTGCCGTTTACTTGTAATTCAATGTTTTTAACATGTTCCTTTAGTATTTCTCACTTTCCTTCCTTATCCTTTCTTCTTTCTCTTGCGCTTAGAAACATTGTATTAAGCGCATTATAAATGTAATATATTATTATTATTATTAACCGATGCCATCAATCCAACACAAGTTGGCAAATCTGTGACGTATTTTCCGAAGTCCCCTCCCTTTTGCTCTGTAGGCCTACTAAAATATCAAAATATATTTTCCCTTCATAACAGAATCTTTTCAATCGGTACACCCGAAGTATAATTATTGCAAATGTGTGTTTTTAAACAACCCTTGTATGAAACACAATTTATTCCGTCATCTATATCTAAGGAAATTGTCTGTACGTTGAAAAATTGGAGAGGAGCTCGCAAAATACGTCAAAATGTTGCCAATAATATTCGTGTTTCAGTGATGACAAACAAATTATAACTTTTCTTTTTCTTTTTCTTAATTATTCTTTTATTAAGGTTTTAATGTTTCTTTATATTTTCCACATAATAATTATAAACATAATCAAATGAATATGCAATATATACAAATTCAATAACATAATATTAACCAAAGATACGACAAATGATTAAACAATTATTCCAATAAATTATTTAAGATTGACACAGGGGTGAAAACATAGTGGAGGACTCTATTAAAGTCAACTTATTGGTTGGACTTCCGAGGCCTTTTACCTTCTAGGCTCCACTGTTTAGTTACGAAAAAATTGCCCTTTTTTAAAGAGAATAAAAAGACCTTTTAATTTTGACATTGCAAAGTTATGATTAGGGACATGATTTTATTCACTTATGGACATTCAGCCATATGATTACTGTCGAGAAGTGTAAATAATAATGATAATAACAATAATAATACGAAAAATTTATATAGCGCTTGTGACAATAAACTTTTAAAGCGCTGTACACAAATCAAGATTACTTAAAGAAAAATCAATATTACTAATGGAATTAACATTCCTTAAATTACAAAGAAAATTAATATCATAACTGAAAAAAATTAACATTACTTAAATTACCAAGATGATCAAACAAATACATTTGTTTTCTGCTTTCGTCGTGTCAAGTGTCTAAAATTGGGCTAGATCCAGCTGTTGTTACTATTGCTGGCTTAATGGCCGAATGTCTTGCTTGAATATTATAGTATTAAGAAGTATAAGAAGACATGAAATAATGCACCATTTCGGTCATCTGATAACAATTGATTGAAATTCTCTCGAAGCAGGTGTAGCTCACAGGTTCTAAAAAAAGTGATATGCGTGTAGGCTACTGTATACAAAAGGTCATTCAAGTTATCGTCATAGTTTTTTGGCCAGACATGCTTGCTATTTAATCGCCTTGTAAATTAGGTCACTACTACGAATATAATTATGAAAAGAAAAAAAGAAGAAAAACTAAAAGATTACGAGGTCCCATAATGATTTGACAATCAGGAATATTGAAAATGGTTTACCAAGAAAAGGGAATCAAAACAATGTAGGGAAAGCAATTTTGTTATCAATTCTAAATAATAGTCACGATTTCACAAACAGGAATAAGTAAATGAATCGATTGAATTAAAATGAAATCTAAAAATCTGAAAAAAGAAGTAGGCCTATAAAGCAAAATATAAATGTCACGTAAAACATTCATAAACTTATAATCATCTTTTATCCCGTTAAAGGCGAATGCCTTATCATATTTTGCCTATCATATCAAAATCAACTGCAACCTTTTAAATCAGCAAAATTTATTCGAGGAGTTTTGATTGTTTCATGAAATAAGTATTTGGGGTTTTGTGGGATTCTGTTTTTGTTGATTTGACTCAGCCGGTATTTTGGTGCAAAAGAGGAACTAGAAATCATGACTGTTAGAGCGCCATCTCTGTTCAAATGCGATGTATTAAAATTTTCAATCTAGAAAATTTGTTGTGTCCATCTTGAAAACCCGGCGCGAAGCAACCTTCAAGCCACGGGCAATTTGGATGAGCTTTACACCTTCACCGTAGCATTGCAGACGAGTTTTAGAATCTAGTTATTTGCCATACAACTATCTTAACAGGTGAGTGAAATTTCGTAGAATTTGGTGGTGGAGAAAGACATGAACTTTTGCAAAACATGACTGTGTCTGTGGTGCTGCTTGTGTAGCAACCGGCTGTGCACAGACGGGGCGTAGTCCCGCAGAATGTTGGTCAGCGGTCCGTTGACTCAAGAGTCCAGCTGCCTTTTTGTTTGTGCTTGTATTGTAATTAAAGACGAGTCCAAGTTTTACTTTGATATATGAATGTACGCTTATAGTATAAAGCCGCTATGACTACCCAGAAGTTGTGTGTCCAGACAGGTTGTGTATCCGGACAGTTGATGAATATTTTCTGTGTTAAATCCAAAGCCAAAGTCCAAACTGCAAATAAGTGTAATTAAAAGGCAACACTCACAGATTAATCTTTACCTTGTACCTTGTGTTCGTCTCTACCGAAAGGTCCGCTAGGAACTATAACTGGAAGTATAACTTGGCGTGACAAGAGTATAGATTTGTATATTTCAGGGGTTATGCTATAAGTATTTGATTTAGTTTTTGGGTGGGAGATTTGAAGACTGCTGGATTTGATGTCCAATTTTAATTGAGGTAGATCTAGGTCATTCCATACTAGTTTTACAACTTCAGCAAGTTCAGGGAAGAAGGATTCAGCGAATGGTGTTGATGAGCACTCGAAGATAGTCAACTGTTTGTCATGTGTCCGCCTACTTCATGATACTTTCCTCTGGAGATAATCTTCTAGTGGGATATCTAGTTCTGCATTAATCATCTTGTGGAGTGCTTTAATGCTTGTTAAGCGTCCGGACCCCAAACCATTCGTACATGATGATGTAGACCTAGACCTAGTTAGTAGTTTTACATCAATACATGTACATTGTGTACATATTTTCATGTAATCTTATCTGTACTCTGTAGCTCTATCTTCCCATGGACTTATATTAGGAATGAAACCTTTGCAGTGGTGTTTTGATGAGCTATGGTATAGGTTTGGCATTACAAGACATTTAGTTTTACTAAGGAGAAGACTGGCGATTACAGGTGATTAAATTTAATTTACAGGTGTTCAGACCTTCAGAAGATTTTTTTTCTCCATCTTGTGAACCTGTCTAGACGCAGTGAAAAAAGAAAGAGGAAAAAAGACACAAAACAGAAGTTGACATTGATCACCAGTAAGCTTTGGATAGTTCTCAAATGGGTTCTAGCTCATTTGGGAAAATATGAATACCGGGGTAAGGGAAAAATCAAAAACAAGAAAGAAAAAGACTCTAACAGTCTAAGCCAAGGGAAAGCCAAAAGGCCCAAGAATAACGAGAGGAAATCTCACCTTTTAAAAAAGAAATGCCCTGATGTCAAACAAAATCAATTAAAAAAGTAGGATCTAGATCGAGATGAGTACTAGATCTACCACTAGTTTGTAGCAGTTGCAACAATACAAAAAAGCTAAAAAACAGAAAACAAAAAAGAAAAACACACAGACATTTGTGTAACATTAGATTTAAAGAAAAAATAGTCTGAAGCACGTTACAGGAGGTTAGACTTCAAGTCTGATCGTCATGAAATCTTTCTTTTTCCCTTTGTTTTTGTGTTTAAATTTTTTAATTGTAGATGATCAACATGTTATGTAATTGAAAGCCAACTTACGTTTGATATTTTCCTTGAAATCGATGTCAAAGAATAAGAATTATGCCTACAAAGTACATGTAATGTACTGTACATCATGCATTCTGTCTTAGTGATTTGTCTATATATCAAAAGTACTTCCATACATGTGTATTTCAGACAAAAATAAGTTCACTTCTGTTAGCATGTGTAATTATTGAATCAACAAAGAGCTACATGTACATGTACATGTATGATCTAAAATCATGCTGCATGAACAATGTTATTACGGTAAGCAAATGATTAAAATGGGAAGAAATACACTCAGATAATCAGATGTTGTGTGTCTGGAAAGATTGCTTTTCCAGACAGTTGATTTAATCATGCATTTTAAAGAAAATTACATGCAATATTTCATAAATCTTTTAAAAACTTACATTAGACAATATTATATAGGAAAAATATTTATATATTTGATGCATATTTTTTGTTCAAATCCAAAGGCAAAAGTGAGGGCTTTATATTTGTTAAGTGCCTGAAAACACAACCCCCATCATAATTGTTTAGACTAAATTATACTGCTGTATGATCTGTGTGTACAGTATGTACCGGTACTTGATTTTGAACAAGAGACATGTTTTAGACGTGCTACCTGATACTTAGGTCAGTGCCTCTACAAACGTCAGCTGTTCATTAATTTTCTCAATGGTTTTCTGTAATCTTAGAAGATAAAGGATGGAGAGAGGATTGAAAGATAGAGAGAGGAGGGGGAGAGAAAAAGAGAGAGAAGGGGGAGATGGAGAGGATGGGGAGAAAGAGAGAGAGAGGGGAGAGAAAACCCTGCTGATATTATCGGGAATGTCTCATTCCCGACAATGGCATTGATATCTGGCAGCTGGCCATGCAACTGGCTCGTCCTAATTGGGTTCAAGTCATGATATACGAGCTGGTCTCAGACTAGAACACTGGGGTTCCTTTACCAATTTCATCTTGATTAAGTGCCATATGGTCCAGAGTGAATTAAAGACAGTCTTGACTTTCTGGTCATGAACCTTCCTTAGAATGACAATGTCTATTTGGTATCTAATATCATGAACCAACCTAACACAAATGTTAGGTTCACATGTTTTAATTACTAAAATATCATTAATTCCCTTTAAACCCACTCCTTCACATAATCAAATGAATGTTATTAAGATTATTCAAGGAAGTAAATCCTGCCAAGTGCTAAGGCTTGCCAGGTACATGTATACACCTGTATATCCATGTACTGTACATGTACCTCACTTGGGTCGAGTGAGGTAAATGTAGATTAATGTCTTGCCAAAAGACATACTGTAAGAACCACAGGGAGACTTGAACTGCCAATCGTGCGATTCACAGTCCGGTGACTTATCCACTGGATCAAGACACCTCCACAATAATTCATAGTCCCTGGTGACGTTTGGGACTTGAAATGATCAAATACTGTACCTTAGTTTTGGCCAACTACAGTGGAAACGTGTTATAAAGAGCTTTGGTGAAGACCCTTCTGATTAAACAGGATACCTGGACAGCGTTTCACGAAGGTAAAAGTTCTCTAATATTGAAACGCTTGTATTAAATCTTGCATGCATTTCTATTGGGATGTCGGCAAACTTGTACTTTTGACGGTTTCGTGAAACCATGCCCCTGGTAGGCCTATAATTCTCTTGGTTGCCGCTCTTTTGCTTTGTTACGCTGATATAACAAGTTACCTGATAATGTAATTTTCATGGTCCCAACATCCTTGTTACAATGAATTTTCGATGCATTACATTTGCACCAAAGTGTCCTTACTATGCAATTTGATGTGAGACAATGCTTCATACATACATGCTGACTGACTGACGTGGGTGTGGCCATCGGGCATCATGTATGTCTGCTAGCCTACTCAACATCAGAGGAATGTTTTATAGCAGGGAACCAATAGCATGATCCATAGTCTTTGTCCTCAGACCACTTTCAGTTTGTGTGTGCTTTGGTTGGTCTTCGGAAGATAATTGATGAACACTGCAACATGTGTACAAGTCTATACACAGCTAAAATATACACGCTCTTCTCACAAGATTATATCAAAAAACATAAAAAATACTGGTATAAAAAAAGAAAGAAAAAAAGATGTTCATTTTAAGTTCCTCATACAAGGCCATGGTCCAATATGTTGCCCAGACATTACAGTAGGCTGGTAGTTCAAACTCTTGCTTACATATACAAGAAAGGGGGGGGGGGGTGGGGGTACTTGTCGCAGCATTGGAGCTTTTAACAAATTTCGTCCTTGTTTTCACGAAGTGACGGTAGTGAGGAAAATCGTAACGCAAAGTGAATGCAATTTTTTTTCACTACCGTCACTTCGTGAAAACAGCGACGATTTGTACCTTTTTACAATTTAAATGTACATACCAGTATGTGTACATGTAGTTCATATACAATTATACACCAATATTTGTCCTCAAATAAGGCGTAATATAGTACAGTGTACATGTAACTGATGTATTAAGGTAATACATGCCCAGCAAGCACTGCCACAAGCCATATTTGTTGTACTTCAGCTCATGTTTAGATATATTTACAGTTTGTCAGTTTCATACAAATGTCATTCTCAAGTTGTACCGTAGTTGTATAGGATAAGGTCTGAATATGTAGCCTAATATTCGCTGGTGTGGTGTTTACTGCATGTTGGGTGTCGTGTGTCAACTACACTGTGTGCAGTTCACCTCATTGGTGGAAACTCACATGAACACAGGTGCATCGTGGATCTTTGTGTTTGTAAATGACATCCACATCTTCTTCCTCTCATCAGTACCGTATACAAGTAGGGAAGACTGCCAAGTTTTATTTGTCCTTAATTCTTCACTTTTAATGAGCAACATCATTAACAACAACAACAAATGAATATACATGAACATTTGTTATTCAGGTACATGTACATGACTGCACTGTACATGTACATGATGATAATTTGGAAATTTGGGAATTAGTATACTGGTAAAAGAAAAGATTGATCATCTACATGTAGCATACATGTATGTTATTGGTGTGTACTGCAAGGTTCTGGTATCATCAAAATGATAATAAATTTGGCCCAGTCTTGGTAAAGTTAAGTTACAAGCACTGTACACATAAATATATATGGGACTACACGAACATGTGGCATAAAAATCCATGTTTAGAATATTAAGGCATTTGAAGAGCCATCCTTTTCAGGGAACATTTTTTATGTGATGTTATTCGACTCTTGTATAATAACAATGACAAAGCTCACAAATTATTTTTCACCTCTTCCCAGAACTCAACTTTCTCTTTAAAACCTCAACCTCTCTTCATCATCACATCTCTCCCCCTCTCACTGAATTACATGTTGCGTGACTCTTTGACTCTTAACGTGATGGATGATGCCTTTGCATTAAATTTACATGCCTTGACCTATTGTATTCGGTTGGAATGATGCTGTGCATGATAGTGCATTATATTACATTCTGATTGCATTAGCCTGTAAATTGATCATCTGTACCTGAATGTAATACATGTACAGTACGGTATACATGTACACTGTACGTGTATATACTGCAGGGCTCCACACTAACTTTTTGTGGAAGGGGTCTGGGTTGAGATTTTTCTGAGTCTGTATGCATAAGCCCTACCATATATGTCAAAATGTTGAATTTTGAGGGGTCTAGACTTAGCTTTTGGCCTCCCATGTGTCCCCCGCATACTTTTTAGCTGGGTACATGACATGTAGCTGGGCAAGTTCAAAGTATTTAAAATTATTTAGTATTTAAATTGTTGTCCAAGGATGTTTCAACAAATTTCATGAAAGTTTCTTTTAATACTCTCAGTTTCAGTCATTCTATCCATCAAATAATAATAATAATTATTAATAATAATAACTTACAAGTCGCAATATCAAATTTTTCTTATTTTCTTGATACCATAATACAGTATGGAATGCCAAATGACCAAATAATTCACTTGTAACTCATATGATCCAGGATGTGTATGTAAAGTAAAGCTCAAAGCTGTCACATTTGCTATTGGACTCTACAAAAAATAAGCATCAAATAGCACTGACCATCAAACACATTCGTCCTTTACAATATATCAATTTCTATTTTAAGCAACTGCCCGGACACACAACATGTTGTTGTGTATTTTTGCTCGATTCGCAATTTATTGCTGCTATCTGGATTATCTGCTACTTGTCTAGTTTACCAGATCACATTTATTGTACAAAATCATCAATACACTCTAGAATGTCTGTTAGAATATCAGACTTCAGACTAGAAATCTCCTTGCATAAATTACAGTTGTAGGACCCTAGCCGAGCCACACCTTTCTACTGCAGATCTCTGTATGATGCCTAGGTTATGAATTATGACATTTCCTTTGTTTTAGTTAGTATAAATAAGATGTTGTGAATTGGTAAGCTACCAGAGATGAAACACAAAATGACAAAATGAACCATATTGTACTGCGGCCGTCTGTGAACATCAGACTAGAAATCTCCTTGCATAAATTATGGTTGTCGTAGGACCCTGGCCGAGCCACACCTTTCTACCGCAGATCTCTGTGTAATTCCCAGTTTATGAATTATAACATTTCCAGTATTGTAGTAATCCTTATTATTAAATTTTGTGTGTGAATCGCTTATCTACCAGAGATAAAACATACATGTAAATAATGACAAAATGAACCATATTGTCTGTTTTATCAGACTAGAAATCTCCTTGCATAAATTATGGTTACCGTATAGGACCCTGGCAGAGGAGCCACACCTCGCTGCCTGCAGCTCTCCTGTGATGCCCAGGTGGTGAATTACGGCAATTAATTCCAGTAGGCCTACCATAACTAGAAGGAGAGGCATGCATGGATGGATGGATGGATGGAGAGGGGAAGGAGGAGGGGGGGGGGGGGGGGGGGGGGGGGAGGGGGGGGGGGGGAGGGGGTGAGTCATTCTTATGATTCATGGTATGAGATACTGAGATTGAATATATCTCAAGACACTCATCAACAGCCACTGAGCTCCACACTGAGATGACATGTGCATGTGTGCATATCTTATGAGACTTAACATCAGATCTGAACAGTGACATGTTCTGTATTCTGTTGTACATGTACATTTATTTTGTTTAGTATTTTGTTGTTTTCCTATTAGTACTGTAGATACAATGATTGCTCATTATTGTAACTAATCGTTGAACCCTACAAAATTTACCTTATAATATACTTGTATAATATCTTGAAAATGTTCTGATCATTATCATCATCTCATATTGATAATTTTCTCTATTAAAAAGAAAATATTCATCATATGGTAGCAGCTATCTTCCTTTTACACACATCAAGGACTGCTTATACTTCCAGGAATGTATTATTGGGTTGGAAAATATGATACTTTGATTGACAGCAAGTGGACACTACATGTACAGTTTACCTGTGAAACGTGCCATACAAAATAGAAAATACACCTACATGTACACATTGTCATGATGAAAATTAAAAGCATAGAAAAACAAAGGGGTTATTAAAGAAGAATTCAAAGCCTCTCTGATCAATTTGTGCTCCTTTTTCAGTACTTAGGTTTTAATATCAAAACCCGGTCATAGGCCAAA
Organism: Strongylocentrotus droebachiensis; assembly: GCA_035222895.1. NCBI lineage: Eukaryota > Metazoa > Echinodermata > Echinoidea > Camarodonta > Strongylocentrotidae > Strongylocentrotus > Strongylocentrotus droebachiensis. The sequence continues at coordinate 167,699 of JAVYIG010002001.1, read as the reverse complement.
TCAGAGTTGTGTGCTGTTTTACAATGTATTTGTGTGCTTCCAGAATATAGGATGTGAACACAGATATACTGTATGTACATGTATAAAACCACATCATTTTGTATGCATGGTAGCAGACATTGGAACGCAGCCCTCCACAATGAATCTATGCATCCTAATGAACCTTGGAAACACAGTACCTGAGAATATGACGCAGGGCTTAGCAAAAACAGACAATAAATCCATGAATAATTTGATATGCTGGCTAGAAAGTATTCATGAATTTCTGCTGCAGTGTGATCATAAGGAGCGTGTGTGCCTGTGGGCAACTGATCATTTTTCCGACGTTCCACTGTGTGGCATCCATCCATTTTCATTTTTTTTACTGGTACAAAGTGAAATTGAATTCCTCTTTGATTATTCATAATTTAAATGAGAAACGTACTTGTTTCACTATGCTCGTAAACCCTATGATGTATATATTGATGTGAAATGAACTAGGGTCAACTGTAGAGTATATGGACAAGGTACCTATGCATTTGTTTGTAGATTATTTTACAAATGGGCGTACACTGTACAATATACCACAGTGTATTTAAAGCAAATTGAGTGAAAATGAACTTTGAATCAAATTGAAATTGAATATTACCACTACACACAAAAATGTATGCAGACTTGATATCTTCCATGATAACATTCTTACCGGTATACACATACATGTGCATGTATGTATACTGAATTTTTACTGATAAGATAAGATAATTAAAGATAAGAGCACATTTATTGGTCTCTTGCAAACACAAAAGAAATTTATACTGAACAATTGGTTGCAGTTAAAAAACAATAAAATATTACATGAAGCAAAACAATACACAAAGAAACACAACTAACAAGTAACAATTGACAGTACAGTCAAACCTGTCTATAGCGACCGCCCAAGGTTAACACAAAAGTGGCCTTTGTAGACCGGTGGTCTTTGTATACAGGTTCCTTATTAAGTACATGTTTCAATGAGAAACCATTTTCAAGGGAAACAAAAAATGTGGTCCTTGTAGACAGGTGGTCACTAAAGCAGGTTTGACTGTATTACCCGTATTTTCTTAAAAATGACAAAGTACAGCATAAATGTGTGTACGATATACTGTCCATGTATTCAATGTATATATGTAGACCTAATGTACTTGTTTTTATGTCCAGTAGAGAGAAATCTAGGGTGTGTTATGTGACGATTCTCGGATAACCTCAAGGGAGAGATATGTGAGACCCATAAAACATTACCCATGAGTCTATCTGCTCCTCCATTTTAATACATTGCTCCAGTTCAGAACAATTTGCATCAATACGCATTCAACATCTGTGAACGGTGCATAACTCTTGCTGTGGCTGTTAATAAATATCTTGGTAATCTGTTATTTTCTTTTTCTATGTGTAGGCTACATGTTTAAGATCTGTACATGTACATTTGGGTTGGTATCATGATTTTTTTCAAGAGAGTTTAGGGCTATAAATGATTTACTGTTACAAATTAGCTTCTAAAAGGCCTATCTTTCTGTTTGAAAATATTTTGCCTAATAGCTTTAACAAAATAAAATACAATTTTTAATGCAGAAAAACATCAACACATGTTGATGTAGTTACAGTAATACTAATTGGATTTAAACATATTTTGTTGGATAATATATGTTTTCCAACAAATCATGTTTAAATCCAATTACTTTCAACTGCATCAACACTTTGGATTTAAAAATAATTTGTTGGAAAACAAAAATAAGCAGTGATCATATACAAACAATAGCTGGTCTGGAATCAAGACTAATACTCCACCAGCTCATCCAGCAGGCAGTGAGATTGCTGATGATAACACTTGTCCCTAACTGACCATTGACTGACCCGTCCATTGAGGTCAGGGTCATCTAGTAGACCATGTTTGTAAACATACCACACCCCCATTGTCTGGGACCATGGACCACCCCTGAGGGTTTACACCCCTAATTAGGATACCACTCACAACCCTCCATCATCTAACCTGTCATTGGCACCATGTCAAATTCTCAATGACAGAGTGACTTTATATGAAGTTTTGATCTACATTAATTTCATATATGGTTTTAATACCGTACTTTTTTTTGGTGTTTGAGCAGGGTTAAATCTTCATCTTGAATTCACAAAATGACAGATTGCTGTATTTTACTTCTACAAATTTCTGTTTGATTAGATTTAAATATCGGTACCGGTATTTAATTCACTGGAGAAAAAAAAATCCCTCTAAATGGTAATATGACACCTTTTTTAAACATAATTTTTTGCTTCAAAGGATTATTTATATACTTCTATTTATTTTTTAAATTCTCTAAATCAGTATGTATCTAACAGAAGTCACTATCGTCACAGGACTACCGGTACATGTAAATCTAGTTAATATTTAGTTTGAAAATCAAACTTGATGTTAGTCTTGAATGGATCACAGAGCACATAGCTACTGTAGGCATATTCCCTTGAAAGATACTGATAATTAAGAGAGAAGTGTTTGTAGATGCAATTATTGCAAGGTAGGCCTACATAAATTTATTGATTGAATGGAGACTGAATGATAAACCTACGGACTCCTTGCTTGTGAGATAGTGTGGTAAATAGATTAACTTGACCTGTCATGTATGGCATGGTGGAGTCGGACTGGTGGCTATTTGACAGTTTGGGAATGGTCACATCTGGACATATCTTATACATGAGTGCCAAGGAGTTATTAGGCTGCAGCTAGTTTGCATGCACAAACCCTTGTCGGTCGCTACATGCGAAAAAGTGTCTGCACTGTGAGACTAGGCTGATGGCATACTGCATATGCTCTGTACTTAAGCTGCACTGGAGAAAACCAGAGACTGTTGTTGTTGTTGTTGTTTTAGTCTTAAGGGCGTGTGTCATTCAATTATGAATATTTACGACAGAGCTGACAGACAGAGCTTCATGTAGGCTCTGCTCAAGGCTATAGGAATTGTGATAAAGTGTCAAATTAGAGTCTGGGCTTGAATAACAGCGTGTCCACACACAAAACAATTTATCCGGAACTATAACGAAACGTCGTATAAAGAATCATCGTATAAATTTCAGGGTGTCCACACACAAGAAACGTCGTATAAATTCCAGGATGTCCACACACAGAAGAAAGTAATCCTGAAACTCTACAGCGAAATGTCGTATAGGTGCGCAGTTTGCTTCTGCGATCATGAAATGGAAGCGGAAATGAGAGGTCAGGTCTCCTTTCGCTCGAGGTCATGTTAAGCCCCGCCCAGTTATACCGTTCTAGTTCGACTAGTTACGTCCACACACAACACATTCCGTGATTAGGCGTGATTCTTTATACGTTGTATAAAGAAACGTATGTTTGGGTATCGTTTTGTTATACGACGTTTCGTTATACCACATATCGTTAGTAAGCGTCCACACACACAATTTCATCGTATAACTATCCCGAAACGGTATAACTAATCACGCCTAATCACAGAAAAAGTTGTGTGTGGACACGGGGTGAGATACATTGTAGCTTACAATTATTATTTTTCACCTTTACCCGAGCTCAACCTTCTCTGTCAGAATTCTATTTTGGGAATTTAACCCAATGTGCCAATCTGACAAAAAGGGTTTAACACACCGTAAAAGTGTACAATTCCATTGAATGGGATTGTGTGGGAGCAAATCTGTGTTAATAATTGACGTCTGACACTTGTACTTGTAGTTGTTATAGCCTGCAAGGATTAAGATGCTGCATCACGCTGAGAAGTAGGGTCATAGTTTGAAAAAGGTTGAGGATTTAGGTCATATGGAAAAATACATGTATAATACAAACAGCATGGTGCTATGAATTCATTTGTACATGTCATTCTTCTTCGTTTGGAAGAGGTTTCAATAAAGGGTTTGGTATTGGGGTTGTGGTGGGGGATATTTCAATGTCATTTTACCTTGTAAGTTTACAATATGGCAATCTACGTTGGGCTCACATGCACATGTACAGTTAAGGACAGTCCGATAACACTTCTACTGTGCTACATGTAGTTTGTTTAACAACTAAATCAAGCCCCTGCAGTCCTTGTAAATTTGATGTTTTTGTGTTATTTTGTAACTCGAGAGTGAAAGATGTACTGTCTGAATTGGGGCCTTTGTTGAGAACCTTTCGGTGTATTACTACATGTATGTCACATCCTCAAGAAACATATATACATTGTTGGGACACATCAATTTTTCATGTACATAACAAAACTTGGTGAGGCCATTAAAAAAAATATACATGCTCAGCGTCCCCGCCCGCTTCCTTTTTGGGGGCCGCCTCCTCTTTTTTTTTTTTGAAATTTTTTGAATTTTTATTTTTTTTATTTTTTAAAGAAAAACAATCATGAAAAGTACTGCTAAAATGGATCTATTTCTGATTTAAAAAAAAAAAAAATATTGTCGGCGGCCATCTTGAAAAATAGCCCGACTGTCAGGGAAAATGAACCGAGCGGCTATTTTGGAGCGGCCATTTTGAAAGAAAAAAAAGGGCCTCCTCCTTATTTTTCAAAAAATCAGGACGCTAAACATGTTTTTTTATATTTTTGGCCTCAAGGTATGAATACCGGTAATATAGTTGTTCATTCATGTATTTCATATTGTAAATAGTAAAACTTGGTCTCCTGAAATCAACATTTATGTGGAAAGAATCAAAAGACAGTGGGTATGTCACCAATCTGAGAAAATCAGGGATGAAGGATCAGCAGGATATATATTTAAAATCAATGAGCAACGTCTACAGTATATATCCAATACATTTTCTACATAAACTTCAAGAGACCAGGGACCTGTTTCACGAAGCCTTTTTTCAATGACAAATTACAAAAATCAGGGACAAATCTGCTGATAACCAATCAGAAGCAAGGATTTCAGTGGCTAATATTTAACAAACACTATGAACATGACAGACAATGAAAGCGGACAAAATATTCAGTTCCTCAGGTAGACAAAGGAACATCCCTTCACTGCTATTATGTAAAAATGTGTAGAACAGGTGAATATGCATGTGACACCTGTTCTACACATTTTTACATAATAGCAGTGAAGGGATGTCCCTTTGTCTACCTGAGGAACTGTATATTTTGTCCGCTTTCATTGTCTGTCATGTTCATAGTGAAAGACTGTCTATTGTCACTGAAGACAAGTTTTGTGAAACAGTCCCAGTGTATGTAGTACATGTTCATTGTTGTTGTTGCTGTTATCATCATCTGTGAAATGGGACTGAACCTGCAGCCAACTTCCCTGTTTATTCAATAAACATTTTCATGAACACACCCAGTATTGGAAGGAAAATTGTTTTCCATTCTGTAGGCTAATTGCTTCCACAAGCTTTCCATTTCCCTGGCACAACGTTGGACAAAGAGTTGTTTACCTTCATCTGTACCACAAATATTGAAGGCACATGTTGTAATGTAGTACATATGTTGAACACGGTCTGTGGTTGACCATCTACATGAATGAATGTTTGAAGAAAAAGTTGATGAGTGATGAGAGTCCAGTGAGCAGTGTTCATACTGTGTTCACATGGCTGTTAAGAGAGAGCAGAAATTAAACTTGTACATTTTAACTGTTTACTTGTACAGTTTATATCTGTAGTGAGAAAAGCGATTAAGGACTAAATGAGAGATTTAATGTTACAATGAGCAGTTTTCCCAATCACAGTATTTCTTGAAAATACTCTTGGCTTATTGACAAAATTATCCATTAGGCACATTCACACTGAGGGGATTCGGTTAGAAGCACTGGTGTAAAATGTGGGTGTATAGTCTACCTACAGGGCTACATGGAAACATACCCCAGCAATGATTGCTCTGCTGTCATGTGTCAAATTCCTTAATTTCAACACTAGACTGAACACTATACATGTATCTAACCCTAAATAATCCTAATCCTAACCCTTACCTAAAATCTAATCGCAAGTTTGCAGCCCTAAATCTAACCCATGCCATAGGAAATGTTGCCAAAGCATATTTTAGGTCACCATACAAATGTTGTGGAGCGCTCTATGAAATAATGAAGACAGCTCTATCTCAAGATCACTGTGGTATGAAAGGGGCCTACTTACAATGCAATGAATGTACACTCATACCTCATACATTTCTTTACACATCTACATGGAGTACTTCTACAATGCAGACTTGAATAGGAAGGTCACCATAAAGAGCGGACAAGGCCTTTCTGGTTGATTGCCATCTGATGACATTGTCCAGCTCTGCTGTCATTAAAATTCTGCTCTTGAGAAAAACATTGAAAGCAGTTGTCCTGACATTGAGATTTATTGTGCATGCATCTGTTGTTGTGCTATTAAAGGCTTATTTCCATTTTACACAAGAGCAATTAATACACATTTGTTATTATATATTTTTCATAAACAGTAGTAAATTCCGTTATTGCAAAGTGAAGAGGCAATATTCACACAGCAAGAATGGATACTGATCTTGAGAGAGTTTATGTTCAACTTGATACTAATATAAGTCAATTTTTGTTTGTACAGCTCTGTTTTTTTCTCCAAAACATACAGTATATTTTTCCTTGTGTGAATGGGGGGTTAATTTACTACATGCCGGGCAGTTATTCCCCAGTGAGTGTGAGAATGGAGGGAAGCTGAGCTGTGGGAGATAAACCAAGAAGATGTTGAGAATCAAACCACAGCATGTATGAGTCACTCATCAGATACACACACCATCCCTTATTTCAATCATAAATACTTGGTTGGCCTGTCCTGCTCCATTTTCAATTGGCATCTACACTACACTATAGGCCTGTCTTCACTATCTCGAGATTGCCAAATATACAGCTATTTGAATTATCCCGATCGCATACTATCCAGCTAATTTGCGCCTTCATCAGACCGAAGTAGCAATTAGAAGGATATTTCGTCAGGATTGTCATCCCAAGATATCTTGGGATAGTTTGCAAAATATCCCACTATTTGGCAAAATATCCAGCTATTCGTCCCATGCGTCTTCACTAGACCAAAGATTCGCAATACGCGCTAAAGCTAATTTCTCGAGCTAATTTTTAAAGGTCGAGTTTCAAGTTTCGAGGTCGAATCTCGAGATAGTGAAGACGCGATTTGTTACTTCAGGATTATTTCCCAAATCAGAAATAGCGGGCTATTTGGCAATCTCGAGATGATGAAGACGCTTATGTGTAGATTTTATATCCCAGTGTTACTTCCGGTATATACCGTATGTACAGTATGTGTACTTACAGGTTGTAAGTAGGGATACCATTTTACAAGTGTTTGCCTGATTCCAAACCCTGTGATCCTACTCTTTCTGGCCTTGTTAGGTTTATTGTACAGAATATGTGGGGATTCAATATTTCTGAGGTATTTTCAGGCCGTACAGGTAAAACCAACTGGATCCCCTGAAGAAAAAAAAATAGGAAAACAAAAACAACGAACATACATGAAAGCATACAGTACATGTATGTTTACTGTATCAAGGGAGTGTAGAATTTGTGACGAAGTGATGGAGAATAAGAGTGTAGGGATATACTGTATGTTGAGACTCTATTGCTCTACTAATGTGGTTACAATACATATCAGCAGCCTATAGGCCTACCGGTATACAGTTGTACTTGTATCTCCAAAAAACAACTGCCTAAAACAACAAATAAACAAAAAACAAACAAATAGAACCCAGCAAATACTCTTACTACAAATACAAAATTATGAAGCTGAAGATAATGTTATCTGTATGAAATTATGTTCCCTTCAAAAATTCAGCTGCCCTTCTGGCAAAATTGTGTGTATTGATTATTGAGTAGGAATGTTTTGTGGTACACTGTATCAAATGTTATGAGATATTTTAATTGGAAATATGCAAGGATTTCTGCAATACATGTAGACCTTCAAGATGAATAATTGTCTAGAAGACACATGATAAATAATGCATGAGTATGAACGCAGCCTGTGACACTCCACTCTGTCTTGTTATGAGGCCCATGTGTAGATCTCAGGGTCAATGGACTTTTTTCACACATCTTGTAATGAAGTAGTGTAATGGGTGAGCTCAAAGTATAAACAGGGAGACTCCTAGTTCACAATGTTCTCTCTAGTCTATTCTGCGTGGGATGTAAAAGGGAGGAGCAAAAATGAAGATTGAAGAAAAGAAAAATCATGTAAAAACAGACAGAATCTGGACGAGGGCGGATGCTAAGGCATTTATTTCTAGTTCTCTCACTCTCAAATTCTTTTCAAATTCAAATTCAAAATTCAATTTTTTGTTTTAAATTAAAGCACAAACATGGTTCATACAAATACAATTTTACATGAAAGACAATCCTGGCTGGAACATTCATGTTAACATGTTAGGCACAATAGATACCACTTTACATGTAAAAAAATAGCAATATACATTTGTATAAACAAAATAGGACTTAGATTTTGTAACTAAAACCATAAACACATTGCACAAGTTATCAAAAATACAACAAAAACATGAGATGTTAACTGCTATTGTTTACAAATTTCCTATTTTCTTTCTCTTTCCATCTCTACCTAGGAACTCTTTTCAAATATTTTCAAAATGAACAATAAAAGTGTCTCAAAGAAGAAAACAATTTTGGGTTGAGTGCTGTTCATTGTAAATGGGAAGAGGAGGAGGGGGGGGGGGGGTTACTGGTACCCTGTGGGAACATTCCTTACATTTTATATTAAATAACATTGATGAAATACCGGTAGGAGATAAATTTATTGATAAATATATTTATAATTTCAACAGAATCTTATTTCACAAAGATAGCGTACAGGTGATGTCAGCTGACATGCAGATTTCTGATCTACATTAAGTACTCGGCATTGTATTTAGCCTACATGTTGTACATGCATGCTCTTCAATCGACTGAGGAGCTCGTGGAGACATTCAAATTTACAAAAATGTACAATGAAGATTGTTTTGTATCCTCTGAAGATACTAACAAATTAGACCTCCTACATACATGTAAATATTGAAAAAATGTAGAACAAGTGCCTTGCATAGTACTACATGTACAGTTGTACACTGTACATTCGAGTCAGAACTTCAAGTTCAAGAAGTCTTACCGGTATCTGTGGCTGAAAGGCCATGCAGAGTGTAGTGTGTGGGATCCCTTGATGTAAGATATTGTATATTTGGAGCTAGAAGGGCATTAACTCTGTCTCATATTTTATGACTAGATGCCCTTATGGCTCTAGACGAAACAGACGATAGGAGAAGGCTGCTCAGGCCTCTTCACAGCTGACAACTCCAATCAGAAAGGATTCGGAGCCCGTGGGAAAAATCATTTCCTTATTTTATACCTGAGCTGTTTGTTGGATTTCGTCTCCATTACAATGTTCAATAGAGTGAGGGCATTTATGTTATGGGAGAATGGAGATAAGATGAGATGTGTTTTTTGTGTGCGTGGGGGCCTGGGGGGGGGGGGGGGAGGGGGGGGGGGATGGGGGGGGGGGTGAAAATGGTTAAAGTGGTGGCGGAAGAGATCTAGTATGAGAATAAATAAGATACAGTATTAATGGGGTAGGAAGAAAATCAAGAAATATATGTATTTTTGAGAAATAAATGACGGAACATTTCTTTGCTCTTTATTATACAGCTACATGTATCACATATGTTTGTCAGATCTACATGTTCATATGTAATATCATTGATTTGTATTTTACAGCATTTAATTTAAGTCTTGAGTGTTTTGGGAGAATCTATTTTTTGTTATTACCAGAAACCAAGAGTATCTTTATGGGGCAAGAGTACACAAAATGTAGGGCCTATAGATGTTTAGGGAGCAAATACTATTTTTTAACTTGGCCAGCTTACGACTGGATTGACAATCAAAAGGCCAGCGATTTCCCTCGAGGATATGGAAAGCAGTTTATAATTGCCCATTGACCTGAAATTATAACTAACTCCATTTTATCTCCATGCACCACCACTACTACTACTACTGCTTCTGAAATACACGTCTGAAGGTCGCTGAGTGCTGACATTTCGCATCCATCTTATTCCATATGGTGTCAACTGTCAAGCATGTAGAAAGATTTTTAACCCATTATCTTATTGTTTATATTTCCTCTGAATTTACAGAGAAAGGAAACACTCGGTGCTAGTAGCTCGACCCTCCCCTGCCCATCAAGTCTACTTCTCTTGGACCATTGAGGGTAAGTACATGCAGCTGCATGCCATTCACAAATAAGCAATTACAAATGCATGGTGATAAATATTTCAGCATAATATCGGCAGTTGTAAGTCCAATCCCTCATCATTTTCCATCTCTGATTATATCCCACTTTTTTTCTCATTCAACTACCGGTAGGTAGCTTGATCTACATGTACTTGCTTCGCATGAATCAATATAGGCAAGTCATGGATTCTAGGCCTACGGTACATGTATACACAACTGAATTGTACTCCATTGTGTACCTGCCATTCTTACCAATTTCTCAGTTGAATTTAGGGAAATTAGTATTCCAGTATTGGTTTTGCTTCAACCTATTGATGCGGGATAAAATTGATTAAAATGTTCAGAAACGTGAAGCAGAAACGTGAAGCAGCATAGAGGTGGAGTGACTGACTGATACAACATTCCACAATGCTACATTCATGTACCCTCCCTGGAGAAGCCTGAAGTGAGTTTGATGGATGGGCGTTTATCCATTCTTCCTCTCTCTCCAACTTCCTTCTCTTCTGGCAGTCCGCTGCTCCGTCACCCCCTTACGCCCCCTGACAGTCCCCCTCTCTCTGAGCCCCTCGCAGTATTCTTTCTCTCCCCTAGCAGTCCCCCTTCTCCCAAACAAGATGAGCTCTCCAGGGATGATTCTAGCCATGCTTCAAGGAACCCGCTCTCTCCCCTCATATCACCAATCAAGTGGAAAAAGCGAGGTGTTTAGGCTTGTCTTCATCTGCTTTAGATTGCCAAATATCCCGCTATTTGGACTATCCTCATTGCGAATTGCGTCTTCGTCAGCCCGAAGTTGCAATTAGCAGGATATTTGGTCGAGATAATCATCCTAAGATATCTTGGACTAATTTGCAAAATATCCTGCTATTTGTCCGGTGCATCTTCACCAGCACGAAGACTCACACTACAGTGTATGTGTGAACACTGAGCAAAATATCTTGAGCTTGAGTTTCAAGTTTCAAGGTCAAGTCTCGAGCTGATGAAGACGTGACTTGTAACTTCAGGATTATTTCCCAAATCAGAAATAGCGGGCTATTTGGCAATCTCGAGCTGATGAGGACAGGCCTTTTGTGCCTCTGCTTCGTACTAAACCCTTCCCAAACCACCAGTGTACGGGAAGGTGCGATCGTCGTTTGAATTATGTCTTTTCTCTCTGACTGCAATTCATCATGTTTGGATGGAAATGCATTGAACTTGTATGATTCAGTTATCTCATGTTAATAGGAGAAGCATCTTTGTTCAGTTCTTGATTGCGTATCATCTGTTTGATGTAGTGCTTATGTTTTGTTTACGGCACAGTTGAGGTGTACTTGCTTATTTCCAACAAGTTCTATTTCAAAAGGGAGGGGTGTTGAGAAATGCCTCTCACTTTAGTTTTTTTGGGAGAATGAAATAGTTATAATGCAAGGAAGAGGAAGAGGGGAATGAATTGAAAGAAAGAGCAACCTTGGGAAATATATAGAAGCAGGAAATTGAGAGAAGTACTGGGATGACTGAAAAGAAGAAGAAGAAGAGAGAGAGATAGAGAGAGAGAGGGGGGGGGGGGGAGGAAGGTGCTTGTGAGTGTAATAAGGAAAGAGAAATTGAGGGAAACACAAAGGTGAACAAAAGAGAATGGTACTTGGTAGAGGAAAGAGGGAGTGAAGGAGGACAGATTGGGGAGCATTTACAAGAGAGCAAGAAGTGGAGGAAGGGAGGGGGAGGATGGATGGATGGATAATAAAAAGGAATGGAATGGGCAGGTCAGATGTTATTGGAGCGGTATGGATGGGAGTGACATGGATGGGAGTGACGTGGATGGCACTTTACCTGTTACCACGGGCAACCAAGACATCATCCCTGGAGGGTGGAGAGAGAGAGAGAGAGAGAAATAAAGGAAGGTATGGTAGTACAGTGACATCATGACATCTTTTAAGGAAACCTTCAATAAAATAAATGTACCAGGGATCGTTTTCTCTCAGGTGCTCCATATTGAATTTTGAATGTCTGTATCCAGAGGCCCCCAGGTCAAACACCACCATCAACAACAACAACAACACCACCATCAACAACAACAACAACAACAACAACAACAACATCAACAACTTTTCGGTGTACTTACAATATCAGATTGCCATCAACTTGCCATGATAACACAGCCATACCAAATACATTATAACCATTAACAAAAAATCTCTTTCATTGACAGAACATTTGATTTTGGATACTAGGAGAATGGAAACAGTTCTTTTGAAAGAGCAAAAGCACAAAACAACAACAACTTTAAAAATGTTCTTTTTCCATTACATAAATATGATTGTACCTTTAATGTGTGAATTGTATGCTAGCAGTCCAGTGCCACTTCCAAGAGCATGTTTAATATATGAGGGTGGCTGTTGAGTGGTTGGGAAACAATACTAGCAAAGCAGGTGCATGGAGTGATATGACTCATTACTGCAGATTAAACAAGCACTTAATCTGGTAGACCAAAAGCCCTTTTCTCAATACAGAGTAAATGAGTTCAGTCAAGGTTCAATATTATCTAGCCAATCATTCAAACCATCATGAACCCTATAACCTTAATTTAGATGACACAGTTCTGTTCATTGTGTGCCTCGTGGAACATCAATTCCAATGTTGTTGAATTTATAAACTGTTTAGTTTTGATTTCAGTTGCCACTCCCCACCCAGGTGTTAAATGGGTACATGGTAGGATGCGACCGTCATTGTTGGTCAAACAGTTTTTGAGCGTCAAGTAATGCCTGGCTGGAATACCCCCCAGGGAGTGGAGATTGTGCACACAGTGTGTGCGGGCAAGCACTGAATCCAATGACCAGGGTAATAATATGACTAGGGACATTTGTGAAAAGTGCTATATGAAAACTAAAAAATATTATTATTATTATTATTTTTATTATTAAGTATTATCATGAATTCATAATTATGAACACATGTCGAAATGTGTTGCACAATTTAAATATCGATATTATTTTGAATTTCGAAATAGTTAGGATTCATTTGCTGAAGTAATATCATAATTTTGATCATGACTATAAGCAGAAATATGTTGCACAATTGAATATCCAGTTTCATTTTGAATTCAGCAACCTTGGCAAGCTTTATACCGCATCAGTTTAGGTTGCCCGTATGTTGTTGGCAACTCAGCTCTGCATACTGTACATGTATATTGTGATCTACAGTATGGGAATTCACACTAGTATATTCATTATTCATGTCCTCATGTATCACAATCATAATATGCCATCGGGGATATTTCAAATATCATTCTGTCTGCAGTGGAGGGAGATTAATATCTTTTTTGGCCTTCATTCAGCTTTAATTTAAGACTGCCAAAATGTATGACATGTACATAAATGTATATGCATATATTATTATACAGTATCATGTGTCTTTTTTGTAGTATGATACATTGTATGATACATTGTGTTGTGTAGTATCATTAGTATGATACATTTCAACACGGCTCATCCACTGCAAATACACATATTAAGAGATTTACATGTATGCACTGTTCGACTGAAAAATATTCAGATTAAATGGTAGATGCATTAATAAAATAATATTCCATGATCCATGTAATAAGGGTCATTCAACAATTATCTGGCAGATCATCTCTCATTTTTTAATTTCATGCATGTTGATTCTAGCAGCGTGTAATAACACACCTGATCAGACAGGTGAGGAATGAGAAATGGTTGAATTATTAGATTAACCCTAATGGAAAAATGAGGAGGGGGGGGGGGGGGGGGGTCAAGGAGAGGGGTGGGAGAGGGGAGCATGGGTAGGGGATGTAGTGGAAGATAGGTGCATAGGGGAAGGAGGGGAGGGGTACATGTAGGAGGGAATACTACAGAGTTAGCAACATTATTAAACAAACTTGAAAATGAAAGAAATATGTGAGAGCAGTTTGGGGAGAAATAGAAAAAAAAGGGATAGAGACATATACAGCGCATAGAGACATATTGTGATATGCGCTATGGTATATCATTATTATTATTATGTATGTGTAGGCCTGCACATAGGCCTACATATTGTCTGTGTAAAGCTACAAGAGCAATAAACTCTTGGACTTCAAAATAGACTTACGGTAATTCCCTTCTAGCTTCAGATGATGTGTACTGTACCGATTGAACTCAGTAGCAGCAGCTAGGCTTTGCAAATGATGTAGCAGTGCGGTTTGGAAGGAGGATTGCCAATTTAATGTCTCAAGTATCATTGAAGATGAAGGCAGCCATGGCAGAGAGCCAGACTATAGTGTACCCGCAGTCTCGCCAGTCTGCTCATAAATGTCTATTTACATTATCCTTCTAGTGATGGCTCTCAAAGGTTCAAATGTAAAGGAGCCTTGATCGCGTCACTACTAATTACCTTGCCATACAGGTACATGTGTACATATACATTGTACATGCTCATCGTTGGGCAACGGGAGGATAATAAATGTTGGGGCATGACCCACTGCTAGATACTGCACATGTTGGTTCTTTTGAGCCGGATAGGGTCATAACTGTAACAAACCTATAAATCACACATTAAAAGTTCCATTGACAGACAAACATATACATATTTTATACATTTATTGTCACCATGTACATGTACATGAACATGTATTGGGGTGGTTTTTACTTTTATAATTTGTATTCAGGAGTATACATGTAGTAGCATTGGGATTTGAGGCCAAAAGGTTAGAATCTATGTGGTGTATGGCAAAATGACATCTGCAGTGTGCTTGATAAAATCTGGATCTCTATAACTTTTCAAGTTCATCTATTATATTCAGATGTACATGTATACCCCACTATTTGTTAAACTGAAATGCTTAAAGATTGATGATATTAACTTCCTCCAAATTGCCATATTTATGTTCCGTTTTAATATCAAATTATTACCCACGTCATTATCTTCAATGTTCCAACCTAATAACATGGTTCATTCGTATTCAACAAGGCAGTCATCGAATTTACATGTGGTCAATCCTCACACTACATTAGCCCAGAAATCAATCAGACACAGAGGTCCAGATGTATGGAATTCTTTACCTAATGATATTTGAAATATAAAATCAACAAACTCCTTTAAAAGAGCACTCAAATGTATTATCATTCCACAGATGTAAGATATTACTTACATTATAATCTATTTATCAGTTCTAATTAAATCTAACATAATTTTGTTACTAGGATTAACGATTTTTTTTTCTTTCTTTTTTAACTTTGTAAATAGTGTAAATAGTTCACTACAAAACTTTAGGAATTTTATTTGTCATATATTATATATTTGAAAGGTGTTGTAACGATTCAAGCTCTATTTGCTTATGTTTCATCACCTTTGTGTGTTCATTCTTCAAACTGTATATAAGTTGCAACTTGTCTTTGATAAAACAATGTTATATTTTTTTGTCTACACCTACATTCATCCATGATCCATGTAAAATTTAAAAGGATTTGTTATATTATATTAATTTTTCATGTGATGTTAACTTCAATGAATTGTGAAATTGTGAACATGCATGCATGCATGCATAAATAAATAAATAAATAAATAAATACATTTTGTCAAGGTATACTTGCCAGATTTGTATAGCATTGACCTATTTAATACCAAGGAAGAGCCTAGAAGTATTTTTTATGAACGAGGCCTTTTTGTAAAAGAGCTTTTAGAGGTTTCTAACAGTTGTGAAAGAAAATATGTCGCTTTAAGAGTTTCTACTTGTATGTATTTTGGGCAAATCACTCTCAAGTCTCAACTCATTTGTATCTTCAGAAATAGGAGACACCATGATATCATCCCACTCGATGTGGGCTGCATGTACATGTTTGTATCTTGGATGGTTGAAAGGAAAGATAATTGTGATCTATTACTTGCCAAGCAATGTTTGACACTAGATGAGAAGGAGAGCTGGATGGAGATCTCCAAGATGAGGGGGCTGGAAATTGAATTTCTAAACAAACACGACCACACTGTCTATTGATTAGCGCAGGTTATTTGTATAATACTGACTAGCACTCAGTCAGTGGGAGGAGGGGCTGGGGGGGGGGGGGGGTCACTAAATGAAGCTAAACGGCAGATAGTAGGAGGTGATATTCTGTATATTCCTCGGTCGATGAGAATAATCTTTGTTTAGACTACCAAAATTCATCCTCTGGCTATTTTACAAAAACCGTTGACCAAGATGAGTAAATCGTTTTTTTCTACCATAGTAGGAACATATCATACCTGTATAACAAAATATTGGAGAGCCCCAAAAGCATGCTTGAGCATCGTTTTGCAAAAGAAAAATTTGAAATGTACATGTACATGTATACACTGTATAGTATAAAAAATGTATACCGGTATTACTGGGTGGGGTTTATCATAAACATGCACTCATGATTAGGCAGCTGTATAATGTTTATTTACCTCTTCAAAGCTAGTAAATATGTTTGTTTATGCGATGTGATTGTGTAGCTAATATTGGGTATGATAGCTCTGAGTAGCACTTACATGTAGTTACAAGGGAGAAAACAAGTACCAGGGTACGGTGTATGTGTACAGCAAACCAACTATTGGGACATTTAGATCATTTCATTTGTAGGATTCTTGAATACAAAGAAATGTTAATGCATGATAAATTACAGATAGAAATATATATTCTTGATTAATTCTGATGATGGAAATCCATTATGAACACACAGAAGCCACAATATCACATCATTGTAAATGAATAATGAATTGACAGCACTAGAAAGAGCCCATTTTATGAGCAGTGTGATAAAACGCTTTGGGGGTTTTCAATATTGAAAGGCGTCACAAAGCTTCGGGTTATTTGCACTTTATAATGCTATATAACTCTGAAGATTATAGGCACATAGTTGTGCATTCAGAATGAATTGGGATTCAAGTCACGATCAAAAGGCCTACGGAGGCCAGGCCAAAAATAATCTCTTATTCTCTTTACACCCTTCTATGTTAGAGAAAAATGATTGTCGAGTCCATTTACATACCGTGGGTTGATCCTAATGTGTGGTTATAGATGCGTTTGCCATATATATGTTTACATGTACAGTATGTGAGAAGGGGATGCAAGTGACAGTGGGCAAAAAGCCAAAAACATAACTCCACTCTCTAGAGCAGGATTACTTGGATTTATTAGTTTTTGTAAATGAAAGAACTTACCGTAAATAACGTTGTATAAACCGCCCTCGTGTATTAACCGCACCCCTCTTTTTCGCCCTTAAAAAAAAAAAAAAAAAAAAAAAAAAAAAAAAAAAAAAAAAAAAAAAAATTTTGCCGAGATTTTTTTTTGTGTGTGTAAGATCATTACGGTACTGTAAATTAAAAAACAGTAGGGACCTAGGATAGAACCTTGTGGTACACCATGTAATAGAAAAAAAATTGGAGGAATTATTATTATAAACTACATATTGAGTTCTATCAGAAAGATTACTTTCAAACCAAGATGACAGACAAATTTGAGTGTTGTTCTAGTTTCCGAGTGGTGAGTCAACACACCGATTACCGAGCCGGGAGACATTGCCAGGCATAGCGCCAGGTGGAGGGGCATAAATTGAAACTTTAAAAAAAATTTTTTTTTTTTTTTTTTTTTTTTGGTGTACCGTGTATAAACCGCACCCCCGACTTTGAAATTTTTTCGGCGGCAAAAAAGTGCGGTTTATACACCGTTATATACGGTACACAAATTTTGCTGGTTTGGTAAACCAACATACATATACATGAATCTCCTGTACTTAATAATAATAATAAATAATAAAAACGGTGCTTATAAAGCGCTTACCACCAAAGTCTCAAAGTGCTTAGCAATAGAAACAGTTTGCACGATGTGAGTTGAGTACTTTCACCTCTTAGAAAAGAGATCTTTTTTACAATACCATCTCATCAGAAAATATATTGTCTCATCAAAATATTAAAGCGTCTACAAAAATAGAAATAAACACTGTAAATAGCAAAGAGCTACGTGTACTTCAATCTTAATGCAATATGCTTCAGTACTTCTAATTTTGTACACACTATTTTTATTGCTGTTCGGCTGTTCGCTTGCATTGATATCCAATCATGGCTAATTGCAATTTGTGGAAAGTGATATATACATTTACGACTGGTGGAATGGAAGGGGGCGAAACGGAAGTGAAGGATAGGGCAGGGATATATTAATGATTCTAATCACTCCTGAAACACATCACTTGCACACAGCATTGATAACATTCTCCCATCTACATTGATGAAAGCTTTAGTCAGAAATGCCAACACTTTGTGGATACAGCCTACATCTGGTTTTATGAGACATGCTACATGTACATGTAGCTCTAGTGATGAATGTTCTGAGGTTAATTTCCTACACTTTACTGAATTAAACATGCTAAACCTAAACCAAATGCATCCCTAGCCCTTACTCTATATTATACCATAAAATAGATTTGTTGAAGGTTGGTTGGTTTGTTTGTTTTAATACCTGACTGCTAAGAAAGCATGTGTATGCTTGTAAGTATAAGAAAGCACCCCGAGGACCGCTGGCTATAAGTCTTCTCCGAGGGACTTGGTTACAGGTAAGGAGGATCAAAGCCTTTATACTGAAGGGCACTAGCACATCAAATTAGTTTTGAACCCCTGGTTACAAGATCATAGCTTTATCACTGAGCAATTGAGCCTCACTCAAAAATAAAGCCGGAGCAAAAGTCAGACTCCTCCTACATCCAGCTCAATTTGAGCAGTAACTTGGCTTACATGTACGTGCATTTCAATGTTTATTCTAATGATAGATGATACAAACACGATCTTATGAGCTAACCACATTCACTAAATTCATCACCCACTTAATTTAAACAGATCATTTCTTGGAACATGTTGAAATATATATGCTTTGGATTTCATTTTGGCTTACTGTTATTAATCTTTGGTTTATTATGATTTATTTCCCTTTTTAATACTTCAATTTACTTCATTACTCTTCATGAAACTGATGACAAAATATTATTTTGCAGTTTGTGTAAGCTATTGTATTTGTTGAAAGCTTCTGTAAGTTATATTTTGATGTGTAATGACACAACATCTCTTAGGAAGGCTGCTGAGAGCCAGAAGGGCCATATTACTCATACTGCAATACAGAGTTTACACATAGTTAAAACCATCCTGGTATAATGATTTAGAGGTTATCACAATGAAATAGCCAACCCCCCAAACAAAATTGGTGGGAACACATTCTGGCTTCAATATATCCTTGATATCCTTTCTAAAACTGGTATGTATTCTTCGCCTTCTTCTTTTTTTAACCACAACTTTTTTTGGTGGGAGATAAGATTACCAGGGCTATTTTAAAACTTTTACAGAGCTACCGGTACATGCAAGTTAAACACCCACTGCTCCTAACTATATTTTTCTTTGCTGGTTGCAGCCCACCTGTTCATAAAGTGATTACATTTTCTAGATCAAACCCACCAACAATATCTTTACGTGGGCTGTGCAGCAGACATAGTCAGAAAGAACATTTCAATTTGAAGTGTCAGACTCTGCTTTGAATGTGAATCCATCACAGAGACATTCCCAGTCAACAAGATTTGTACATTTTAGAAAACAGTCCAAGAGATAAACCTGTTACGTTTGTCCTACAAAGTTGATGTTTGCTGTGCTTTTTTGTACATGCAGGGATCATTAAATTGTTGAACTACCATATTCTATTTTTCGCTAAATGAATATCATCCCTTGCTTGTCACAAATGATAAATTGATTATCTCAATTTATAAAATGTGTAATGAATATAATACATTTACTTATAAGTATTCTGACATATAGTGTCACTTTTTATTCTTCATGGTGATATACAAATTATTCCATGATGTACTGTTAATGAGCCAGACAAGGAATCACATACAGTATGGTTTCTGTAGTCATGAGCACAAAAATTGATTATTATTTCTGTAATACCGGTATATCAGATAATATCTATAATCGGTACAATGCTGGTGAAAAAGTGTTTCGCACCTCTATCATTTTATCACAGACAAACAAATACATTACCTTGATTTTTTCATTCTTTTTTTTAAACAGATGTATATTCACTCATAGGCTTACAATACATGTAAATATTTTGAACTTTTAAATGCCAATGTATCACTGATTTTTTCTTTGATTTGTCTTGGGTTTTCTCTACATTTGCTCTTAAAACCTGTTTTGCTTCAGTCACATGTGCAATGTAAACACAGATGGCACCTTAATTCTACGACCATGTGATCAATTCTCGTAAATTGATTCAAATATAAGCTTAAGCATCACAGGATCTTATCAGTTATCATTATAAGATAAATTGCTCCGTTTCTAATTGAGAACGATGAAGGACTTTGTAACGGTTGGGTTCAAAGGTTTTATTTAATCAAACGTGGGCCTGACGAGCTGGCGGGCGGGCGGGCGGCATGAGAAACTCAGATTCAATAGCTTTGTATAGCATGTCTAGTGAGTGGGCGTGATGTATAGAAAGAGGTGACAAAATGTTTGCATCTTGTCTCGATGTATTAAAGGTGGATAATGAGCCACCCACTTTTTTCTTTACAAAAACTCCGCTCCTGTCTCTCACACCTCTTTCTATGAATGAAGCATTTTAATGAAATGCAAGCAAGTGCAGGGATTGCTATTTACAGCTACGTTTCCTGTGAAAATATAAGCTGCAAAGATAATAATTTGGGTTGGTACATTGATGTTGCGCCAGAATGCTGAAGTAACCGGTCGCCTTTTCCAAACAGACCTGGCATGATGGATGGTTTTCATAGCGTCCAGGCAATTATTTGTTGTGTGATATTTGATCAGAGAGAGAAGGATGTTTGCACTAGTTCATGACTCGCAATGTAACTTGATTGATCATGGATGCTTGGGTTTGTTTAACAAGCTCGGCCCTAACCCCTGGTATTCAAATTTGAATCAAAACAGGCGCGAAAGTGGTGTATCAACACAACTCCACCATGCACAGACTTTTGTCTTAACATATATATCCCTTGTGATTTCTTTGAAAGCAAACAACTAACTGTTCAAAAATCATTGTTCTGCTTCTTCTTTGAAGGATTGCTCATGAACATACAATAGAAATAGAAGATTTAGAATTCAGCCTATTACATGTATGCCAAGATGTATAATGATTGATGGCTTTGATCTGCCTGTTCTTTAAAGCTGTTCTGAAAAAATATTGGCCATGAATGTACAATAGAACAGAGAAGATTTAGAATGTAATACACGTAAATGTGATTATATGCCAAAATGTATTGAGGTACACGTATATTGGATTGATGGATTCTGCTCAGATAGGTGGATTTCTTTTGAAGGAGTAATCAATTCTTTTGAGGGAGTAATAAACTGAACTTAAAAACTGAACTTGAATTTGAAAATGTGATTGATTATTAGTATATATGTGAATCTGTACTACAGAGATACCAAACTATTTCATTAAAAATTTCACTTGCACATATGTTTTTCAGGCTTGCTGAATATTGTTGCATCAACTAAAGATTTCAAAAATGCTACAAAGTTGGTATCGGGACAAAAATAGCTTAAAAATACAAATATCCAATTTATTGTTTTACCCTTGATGTAAGGGGTTTCATGTGGCTATGCTGTACTATTCAAAATACAGTGAAATCTGAATATAAATAAAGACCACTCAAGGGAAATATGAAAAGTGTTCTTTATATGCAGATGGTCGTTATAAAGTTGAGGTTTTAATGGAAAACCACATTTAAGGGAAACAAACAATTTGGTTGTTCTATACAGGTGGTCGCTAAAGCAGGTTTGACTGTATAACTTCTACAAAGAAATGTTGCAGTTTAAATTCATTTTCAATTCACACAGGAAGACTATTTAATAATGGCGTATGCACTTGCATAATGGAACGGAAATCTGACTTGGGTTCCGCGTGAGCCCTAGTATGCGTGGGGTTTTACGTTATCCTTTATTTTCTTAACCGTTTACCTAAAGAATACCAGGTATTAGATTAAAGGTACTATGTCCCTTTTGCAGCCAACCTCAAATGCTGTAGAACTTTGCAGGAATTATGAATATGTCATGTATGTCCTATCTGTGAAATTTAAACGTTAGCAGTGTCCTCATATTCAAATTATGCAAGGAAACCCGTTTACTTGCTAGACTTCACTGTCAGACACTATTGAGTGACTGACTGGCTTTTTTCCTTCTTTGGTAATCACATACATGAAAAGAGTTGTAAAGGGTACATGAGCATTTGTCTGTATCAATAACCCACTTCTTGTGATGGCCAAGATTAAACTGATTGAATCTTTGCGCAGCATAAAACGTATGACCATTCGGTACAATTGTCTGAAAATCAAGACTATTACTTTTGGGCTCTATAGCCCTAAAGTCGATTTTGACAACTAAAAGTCGTTATTTTCCCACTTGAAGACATTTTCAAGCCCCACCTTTTTTAGGGAAGTTCTAAATTAGTATTATCTTTCAAATGCAGTTGGAATTTAACTTTTTCATTTTTTGGCCTGCAAATGGGATATAGTACCTTTAATGTATACATTCCAGCTACCTATACACAATTTTTTTTCTTCAGATAATTAGTACACTTTACATGTCAGTGCCTGTAAAACCAAGCGATGAATGCTGAGGTGTCTGTTTCTTAATTGATACCAACTGTTGTTGTTTTAGTTCACGCAGTCACCATGTAGGCCTTTCATTCATCTCACCCTTTTTCTCATATTAGATCAGGACATGGCTTTCATGCTTTCACCAAAAATGCCAGACAAGTTTAGTAATAAATGCCAGACAAGCCCCCTAATAAATAATTTACCATATCCCTACAATGATACAACCGACTGTTATGATTAACTTGGTTTAGTTTAATTTGGAGTCCTCTTGAATTAGAAACGGGTACATCGCACTGATGCTTCCATCTGAGTGCAATGAAAAGTGCATCCCCCTGTCTGGATGAGAGCATTCTACCATGAATCTACTTTAAAGAGGTCCATGATTCTACCTACAGTCAAAGCTTAGTCTGTGGGTATAGACTCTAATTTCACTCTTTTACATGACTCCTTGGCCCGTATACTTCTACCATAATTCATTTAAACCTGACACTGGGTCAAAGATTACGTTTAACAAAGGAAAACTTAGACCCCAGAATAACTTCTTTTGCTAAACCCAGTTTTGAACCAAAGCTTTAACCCAGTGTCAGGTTTAAAGTTTAGTAGACTACGGGGACCATTCATGAGTCTCGAGTCGAGCCTTAAAATATCAGCCTGTGTCAGTTCCAGTTGAGGGTCTATGGAGTGCAGTAGACCATGCAGTCTACAAAGTCTTTACAGATCAGACACTCTAGGCCTGACTTCATCAGACCGAAGATTTGTATTTTCCTGCGGTACAACGTATAGCAGGAAAATGTTGTATATGCGGATCCGTTTAATGATTACGTAATGGGAGTGGCGAGACGCCACGAGCCCGCGAAGCGGGATGGTTCGAATAACTTAGGCAGGTGTAAGTTATTGTATTGAGAAGGAAAGGAATGTTCAGAAAGGTATAATAAGAGGGAAATGGGCGTGGTAGCCATTCTAGCTTTGTCAGACACTAGATACATGACACAAATTTCAAGTGGAAATTTTAATACAGAACAATAGTTTGGTGTTTGTTTTTTGTAGGAGGTATAGAGATTCAAATGGATTATTTTTATTGGGACGATTTGCCATTAGGTTTTTCCAGGGCATTTGCCTTATTTAGTTTATCTTATTTAGTTTATCTTTGGTTTTTTCAACCTAGGGAATCGGTCCAGGCGTGGGGCAAAAAGGCAAAGCCCCATGCAGGTTAGGGATCAAATTTAATATTTTGCAATGTTCTATACACGTCAGTATATACTTAGGTGTGAAAGTTGACGATTGAGATTGAAATTATGCAATGTTAACAATATTTACATTTGTTATTTTTAAAACCTAGAATGAGTTTAAAAATTCAAATTATTTTGATGTTCAAAATGATATGATAACAAAGATTGTTCATGATTGTTCAAAAAGATACAATTCAAATAAAAGCTGGCTTGGTCGGTCTGGCAGGCTTTTCCATAAAGTTTGTTATTGATGTAATCTGTGAGTCATTAACTGAGTAATGAGAAGGATGAGAATATACGCAAAATTACCCTCTATTTTCTGACTTGGAATATTTTCCAGAGGTTCGAAATTGCGTCTTCACCAGACCTTTTCGCTCATCACAAACTAGCAGGGACGGGCACAAATTAGGAAATCGCGAGCTATTTTGAGATCGGGCTTGTTAAAATAGCGGGTTATGTTGCAACTTTGGTCTGATGAGGACAAGCCTTCTGCAACGACAGTACGACTGACAAGGGTTTGTGCCTGCAAACTAGTAGCATCCTACCTCCAGGCATAGCTGATGTTACCCAGGTGGAATCGCTAAGGTCAGTGTCTATTTCGAGCTCAGGAGAATACCCAGCCGGCCAAGCTTGTCCAAACTACCAGACTCCATCTCGCATTATTCTCTTGCATTGTAGGGTTACACACTTACACACCCAATGCCAGAGTAGATTGACATTGCTTTGCCTTTATGATACTTACAAATGAACAATTGAACACCTTTTTTCACTAATAAACCCTTAATTTTAAACACATCAAGTGCATCATCTGATCAAACGTTTTCCACCATATACCAGTATTTGTTTTGTTAATGTTTTACATGGCTAAACAAAAATACAATATTTGAGCTCTATAGGGGCTGTCCTGTGTAAAGAATACGCATTACTTATCCTTTTATTGATCTGTGAATCTGTCAATTGCAACAAGTTAAGAAAAAGTGACCAATAAATACACACGCACAACCCTAATTACCCTGTTGTTGAATTGTTTTGCTTTTAATCCAAGAACAATGAACATATTGCAGGCCTGATAGAAATAATTCCCTGTTATAATCAATAAAGGAAATAATGAGAGATAGTTGAGCCTAAAACCGATGTATGGATGGATGGCCAGGAACAATACAAAAAAAACCACTTCAATATTCATACGACCTTTATGTCCAATCTGGATCAGGCATTATTTTCGTATTTAAAGGCCAGATAAGAATGGCCTTGTAAATCTATGGTCAGGGTTAATGACCATCTCAAACAATTGAAAGTGTGCATATGATCTTGATACCAGATCTGATAATGAACTATCCAAGAGATAATGATGCTGGTACACAGAAGAACACAATCATGATTAATAGGGTTTTTGAAGTGATACTAATTGAGCTTTGAGAAAGGTTAATCACATGTTTTGATGTTATATTAGGCTTATGAAAATTAATAGAGCTACCACATGTTTAGAACATGTCAAACAGTGACTGCCGGAATTGAATTTGAGTTTAAAAGCTTTAGATCTGAACATAGAAAGACTTGTGGGCCTAGTATTCAAGTCCCTCAGCCCATTAAGTTATCTACCGTACTGTCTTATTTTTGCCCGGGCTCATCATCTGAACTCGCCCTATCCAGTTAGATGACTTTGTTGTTGTGTCATCGTAGCAACGGTTGCTAGGTGTCCCTTTCAACATCAACAAGGTGATGAGATGTCTGGAGCTAGATGGCAAGGTTTTAGATTTCACAAGAATGACTTATGTTTGTTTTATGTTATATCATACTTGTACCGGTACATATAGGGACGATATAAGAAATGTTGCAGCTCAAAAGATAGGACTCTTTTTGTTTGAAGAACAGATTCTCTGATATTTCCAAAGCAAAGCAAAGCAAAGTAAATAAATAAGTAAATAAATGAAAGAATGAATAGATAGATATTGTTTGTGTTACGATTAAAAAAAAAGAATTATTAGCTTTTAACACTTTATACATCATATCATGAGAATTTTAAAATCTTCCCTACCTTACTGAGAAATTTTGGTTTAAAAAAGTTTTACATCAATTCTGTCAACTCATGTGACATTTTCTGATGCATACCGGAACATTTTTATTGTAAAAGTCGAACAGTAAATGAAATTAAAAGTCTGTCATGTCAAATCGAAAGAAATTAAGAGGGCCAATCACACTTAGCCAAAAAAGGCAAAAATCCATGTTTTAGAGCAGAGAGGAGTACAATTTGTTTAAATGTCTACAAACAGTACACCCTTACCGAAATACAAGAGACCATTATTTATCACCAAAATGTTAAGTACCGTAATCACTTTTATTTCATGAATATGATATTAAAAAAAAAAATGATGTAGCCATGGCCGCGAAATATATGTATCATTTTATTAATGCAATGGCAGCTATTTCTCAGAATACACGTGCTATAAATAGTTTCGGGCATCATGGTCAACGAACTTTAATGCGCGCGCTCTTATAACAATTAACGATTGTTGTTTTGCGCGTATAACAATTAAAGTGATTGTTGTACGCGCTGTGGAATGTACGCGCCGTGGAATGTAAGCGCTGCGCACACAATGTAAACAAAGAGATTAGCTAGGTCAATCATAACTAGGTCACACGATATAGAAAACAAATATGTGACGTATCTTCATGAATTAAGAATGAATGAAGAAAAAAAAAAGAGATTTCCCACGTTCCAGTTTGAGCTACGGGGTATGATGAATATTATTTTCCCCTCTAAAACTAAAAGCTGGGCTAACACAATGGAGGAAACGAAATTACCGGTAGGTGCTACGATTAACGTCTTTTCTTTTGACAATGTTTCCCGTCGCCATTTAAAATTGAAATGAACATTGCATTTCTTTTATTTTCTATTTGTTAGCTTCTCCGGAATTTACCACTATGTCAAGGAAAAAGCGAAGGTTGAATTTATTTTGGCTTCGTTTTTATTTTCTTATCTTTGTTATTTTATTAACTGCATTTACTTCGGAAGCTATTCGTGATTATCTTGACCGTGAGAGAGACCATTCAAACCACGAGAGTTGCGCTATCCAGGCCCCTGGCAAGCCAGGTGCGGTCAAACAGCTTGTTGACACTACACCCATGGCTCGCTCGCGCGCTCAACCTCTCCATGTATTCCGTGCATTCGCTACGGTACGACGCGCCCTCGCACTCGTAGTTCGTGTGTGCGTCCGTGTGAGTCGTTGAGTCGATGTAGCTGCTCCACATTTTTAGCGAGAAACCATTTTGCCTAATTTGTGGATTATACTGGATATATCTATGACAAACAGTTGATGAACGCAGGATTGATTCTATTGATGTTCAATCGGGTCTTTCAGAATAAACGTAAGTAAGAATTCGGCGAATTTACCCCGTCGAATTTAAAAGCATCTCGCTGTCATATTTTCTGTTCGTGGTGGAAATACATAGTTCCCACGCATTCGCTCACTGTGTTGTAAATTGTCGTTCCACAGTCTAGTGCGTCCTTTCATTAGGCGGTCGATAATGCAGGGATGATAATGGACGGTCGCGGTCTCTCATTGAGATTATACAAATACGAGACATGAATAGGACTGGATTATAGCGGTAATTTTGAATGACATCTGGAAGATCATGTTACAGTTGACCGTTAGACGAAAAGTTGAATCTTGAATTTAGTAAGACTTGTTTGGCAGTGTTCATGATCATGCAATTGTTGCTGCATGAATGATGATCGATGGGTACGGGTGTCACTTTCTCACTTGACACTGAATTACATATGATATCGAAGGCTGATTAAGTTATGTTAAATTGCAGCAACTCGTTTGTCATGTTTGTCATTATTTTTGGCATGAATCCTAAACTTGGAACACAGCTAATCCATTTCCTAATAGAGAGGATTCTATTTCTAATGCAAGATTTGTCACCCTTCAAATTTCAAAACAGCTACAGATTAGTTGATAAAATATATTCCTGCAGCAATGGAAACATATTTTAATACATGGTTAGGTTTAGTAAACAATAATACATGTTGGCCTTTGTATGACTGCATGTTGGCCTTCGTTTGACTGCATTTGGGACTTTAGATGTAGAAGTTGAAGAATGAATATAATTTTTATTTTAAATTTGAATATTTTAATTTTTATTCATGTTTTTGTGAAAATGATAATCTAACGAAAATGACAATTACTTGTACTGAAGATAAAAACTACATGTTCAGAAATTTGACACGACAAAGTACAAACCAATTAAAAAAAGTACAAGTAAAAAGATTAATGTCTGTAATTTGATCACTGCTAGGCTTTAGTACTTTGGTACTTGACTACCGGGTACTTGTACTGACAAATTTGTCAATTTGAGCGTTATACTGGTCATGAATTATTTGTGGGGGGATTGTGGATGTTCAAGTGAAAAATAGTGGTGGATCGTGTTAAAGAATAAGAGATTTGATTGATGACAACCAACAACAGATGACCGCAAGAATTAATGATGTCACAAAGAAACTTAATCAGTTTGAAAATGATTATTAGATGAAGTTAAAGATAAACTCCAGTACTGGTAAAAAAAAAGAAATTAATTCTCACAGAATCAAACGAAACTTACACTGAATGTTCAAGATTACAAATAAATGACATGTGCCAAACAATTTTGGAAGAAAATGTATACTGGCTGAGTAATGAGCATAGAAAGACAAGGAAACCAAGGTAGTACCATCCCCGACACCATGTGTGTTGTCCCATATATAGCTTTCTATGTGAGTGTTTGTTACTTTACCAAGACTCGGTCAAATTTATTATGATTTTGATGACTCCAGAACCTTGCAGTGCACACCAATACTTACATGCTCCATGATCAACTGTTTGTGATCCTTTCACACCTTTTCTTTCACAATGCAATCGCATTACCAGTACTAAAGTTTATCTTTAATTGAATAAACAAAAGGGAAGAATTACCAGTTTTAATGGTAAACTAAAAAAGTGAGAGATTAAAAATAGTTTGAGTTATATGAAGGCCTACATGAAATTAATTGCCCGAGACTGAATGGCCCGAATTCACAATTCACCTTGGCTCAGACCAAGGTGAGAGCTCAACCTCCTTTTGTTTCGCCAAACCTCCTTTTGTTAAATAACAAAAGGAGGTTTGGCGAAACAAAAGGAGGTTTGAGCTCAAACCTTGGTCTGAGCTCAAACCTTGCTTTGTGAATTTGGGCCAATGAATCTAGAGACGGAAGAAAAACTGGATAGGACACAGTCACACATCTTATACATGTAGGGGGACAACATACTCGGGACAACATACTCAGGGACATCTTGGAAGGGAAGATGGTAAACAAGAATTGAGATGGTGTCAGACTTGGTAGATGACAGATCATATGACATAATGAAGAAGAAGGCTAAATACAGAGGGGGGGGGGGGGGGGTGGAGAATGAACTAAGAAAATCTCTGGTGTGTGGACCTGTCTTTGACAGAACACCAGAACAAGAGAGAGAGAGAGACTAAAAGAAAATAATACGGATAACCATTAACCACAATCACCAAGACAAGTGACAATGGCTCGTAGGATCTAGTTGCCCATCAGCGGCCTCATGTTTTAAATATAGGACAGGACATCCAGGAAATCAGATACACCTCTTTAGATGTACAACTTCCTTCAACCTGGCATGCCATTGTTCCACCATGACCAACCTTTATCTCA
The DNA here is from genome assembly GCA_035222895.1 of Strongylocentrotus droebachiensis. Lineage (NCBI taxonomy): Eukaryota > Metazoa > Echinodermata > Echinoidea > Camarodonta > Strongylocentrotidae > Strongylocentrotus > Strongylocentrotus droebachiensis. The sequence goes on along the minus strand of JAVYIG010002001.1, from coordinate 138,012 downwards.
TCACTTCACTTATGTTGGCCTACATTTAGGTTGGATGTGTACTTTCAACAAGAATAAAATGGCCTACTGTAAATTATGCTGTTATTTTCGCAGATTAATTTTTCGCACTGAGCGCCCCAAAACATATTCGCTGGTTCTTAAAGTCGCATTGCACGCAATTCAGCCCGTTCGAAACACGCATTAGAAGTCATGCTTACATTGTACATGTACATGTATATTCGCGAGTTCTAAAATTCGCGCATGCCGATCTTAGCGGGAAATCTGTGAAAATTAATGTACCGCAAATATTTCTACTTTTACAGTATATTCTAATTAAAATATTTGTATTCTGTAAGTATTAACAGGAGGTGAGTGACAGAAAACATTTTGATGCATAGGATGATGACTGGTGATAGATAACAAGTTGAAACATGGATGTGATGTGTTATTGCCTTAACAGTTTTAAACACGTTTGAGCTGATATGTCCAAGGTTGGGCTTGTAAAATACAATGTGAACAGACCCTGTGTCCTGGCTCAGGTCTACCTTCAACAAGAATAAATGGCCTATAATCTATTTTTTAAATAATATCTGGAACTATTCACAAGAGAAGAGTGACAGAAAGCATTTTGATGAATATGGTTTTGAATTATTTCAAGCACTGTCATTTTGTCGGCACATTGCACAGCCACAGTTTAGTTGCATGATATAAAGCTGCCATCGGGATTATTTCTACAAGGTACAAGCCAGATATGACTGGTGATGTACAGGGTAACTTGAAACATGGATGTGTGGTGGTGTTATTGCGCAGACGGTTTTAAACACATTTAAGTGGATATGTCCAAGGTTGGGCTTGTACAATACAATGTGAACAGACCCTGCATCCTGGCTGGCTCAGGTCAAGTGCAGGTTTTGAGAGTAGAAAGTATCTTGACCCCTGCTACATCTCCCTCTGGGATGCCTTCTCTAGAGCTCTGCTTGCCTGTGAAAGAAAGGTTCACATTCCTGGTTCTGTACATGTTCAATGGGCTGAAGTAAGTCGCTGGTGTTATACCTCAAGTCACACCAACTCCAAACCAACTCATAAGCCTACACCGAACCAACCTATTCTCTTGGCCAATCTGTGCAATGTAATTTCAAAGATTTGTTGTCAATCTGGTGTTGGTCTTGGCGATATGCCTGGATTATAAGGGAAATCCTTGTCACACTGGCAGACTGACTCCATACCAACTCTAGAAGGATTAAGTTTTGGCCGTTCAGACTTCAGGGTATTAACAGTAAGGTAATATTTAAATTGATGTGTTGTTGGTCTGGCCTCGGCTTGTCTGCATGGCTACAGTATCATGGACATACTTCTTAGTCACATTGCCAGAAGACCTTATACTGACCGATTCTTGGTAATGAGGAATGACATAATCTCGAGTTCTGTCGGTCTGGTCTCGTTCTCTTCGGCCGGTGTGACGGGGGTCCTCTGGAAACCCAGAATGAATCAACTAGGTGTGTTGTGCCAAGATGTCTTCAGGGCATTCAGCATGCATGGAAGGATTGCCCACTTAGTAGGCGTGTCTGCACTATCTCGAGATTGCCAAATATCCAGCTATTTGAACTATCCCGATCGCAAACTATCCAGCTATTTGCGTCTTCATTAGACCGAAGTAGCAAATTAGCTGGATAGTTGGTCGGGATAATATCCCAAGATATCTCGGTCTAGTTTGCAAATATCCTACTATTTCCCAACTAGCGGGATAGTTTGCGACCGTCTTCATTAGACCGAAGTACGGAGTCAAATATCCCGATCCCATCATGAACAACGATTTCCGGTTTTCCTCGCACAGTATGCGATCTATACACTGACCTCCGCTCAGCGCCGCGCTAGTACAACTAGTAAACACGGAAAACCGCAAACTAGACCGAGATATCTTGGGATATTATCCCGACCAACTATCCAGCTAATTTGCTACTTCGGTCTAATGAAGACGCAAATAAGCTGGATAGTTTGCGATTGGGATAATTCAAATAGCTGGATATTTGGCTCTCTCGAGATAGTGCAGACACGCCTAGTGAGAATGTTCATAAGTAGCTCAGACACAATGGGATTGGAAAGCCAAGGAATGCAGGTGAAAACAACATTGGAAGGGCACATTCACACCAGAGGTACAGGTACATCGTTAATACGGTCCGTCAAACAATAAAATATCACAAACTTTTGCGGAAAAATCAATGATGGTCATATTCATGGCAAGAGACTCTCAGGGAGTGGACAGCTTTAGGGTTGTAAAATTTGCAAAGTTTTTGGTTTTGAAAACTTGCCCACGTTTATGTTAGTTATTCAAGTACACATAAAGGCATAGAGGCTTTGTGATGGACATTCACATTTTTTAGCAACATGCATACCTGTAGTTGTGTACATTACATGTATATATTTGTCTGAAGATGAAAATCTTGTTTCAGATAGAAGAGCACAGTTGTGTATGAATACACTTTAAATTTTGAACAATATTTGCATGCTATGCAGTACATGTACCGGTACATGGCAAAACATCCCAATCAAGTTCTTTATGGATCTACATGCACATACAAAAATCACAAAACAATGCGACTTTTCAAAAACTTGGGTTTCTTTTTGTGCCATGTTTATACAGAACAGTTATTTTGTTCTTGAATATTTTATTTTCCATTTGTGAAAGGGGGCTAAGCTGTAGTGCTGTACTTCATGGTCATAACATAATACTTGTCTAGACACAGAACATTAGTCACTTCAGTAACAAGATGATATCCTTAGTCAAGACTTCTTATCCGTGCCCTGTCTGTCAATTTGCATGCTGACATGGCCTAAGCTTTTTAAATAATAACAAGAGTGTAATGCCAATGAAGAGAATAAGTGTAGAAGTAATTTAATTTGCTTGCCTTACCCTCTTTTTTTTGTTTGTTGGTATTTAACATCACATACATGTACATTATATACATGTATCATTTTCTTTCTTTACATTTATGCTTACAATTACAAAGCCACACTCATTTACTCAGTTTTGCAGGCTACATGTGCCTACGTGTATTCCACCCCCTCCCCTTCAATACAAAAATGTTAAATGAATTAAACCAGTAGGTGTATTAAAGGTTTCCATTATGATGTGGCTAATATGGTGACATGGTACGGTGCTATGATTTGTTAACTACTTGTAACACTGTAGGCCTATATACAATTGAGCTACATGAAGAGCTGTAGTGCGGAGTCTTTGCAGGTTATGTTTAATTGACCTATGCACCATAGCTGCAATGGAATGCATTCGCCTGACAAGCAGTCAATGCAACAGAAACCTTGTGTACATTTCTCAACTGTTTTTTTTACAGGGAGGCAAGGAGCATCTCCTTGCATGTTGTAACCTCCTTAAATGATTTTGTTTTAATGCATGGTTGAATCAAATTCGAATTACAAAGTACACTGTAGCATAGAGTGGTCTCACTTTTAACAGAGGAATACACATACATGTACAGGCCTTCTCCGTATTTAAGCATATCTATTCATCCTCAGATAATTTGAGGAACAAAAATCAGACGCCTCTATAATGACTTAAATCTACAGTACTTGTACAACTACAATGGAATTCACTTTGAATCGTTTCTTGCTGCTCTGTCAGACAAGCATCTGGCAACCTTTTCAATCATCAGAGAAACTTTTGTCAAAAAGCTATGCATAAAATTGGTAAACAACTTCATTCATGTTAGCGTGCACCAAGTATCATACATGTGCTGTGTACTACAAGAAAGCAGTCTTAATCCACGTAATGGTAGTAATGTTACCAGGGTAATACCGTATCACTCATCCCTCCAATAATGCAATCATCTACCCATGGACCTACTAAGTAGTACATGTAGGTCTATGATCTACCCCACCGGCAGTATGAAGTCCAATCTCATTTACATCACACAGCTAGAGCTCATGATTGGCCTGTTCACACTGCCTCATGAAAAGTCATAGGCTCAGTACCGTATGTTGTAATCTTATCTTAGTGTTAAATGGACCTACGTAAACACTCATGTAGGCCTACATGCATAGATTGGACAATAAACATTACATGTACTAGCTACCATTATACTCTTACCTAGATTTCAATTAAAGATAAAGGTGAGTTCTGGTAAAAAAAGGAAAATGAATTCTCACAGAATCTAACAAAACTTACACTGAATGTTCAAGATTACAAATAAATGTCATGTGCCAAACAATTTTGGAAGAAAATGTATACTGGCTGAGTAATAAGCATAGCATAAAGAAATCAAGGTATAGTAGCCCCGACACCATTTGTGTTGTCCCATATCTTTCTGTGTACAGTGCTTGTTACTTTACCAAGACTGGGACAAATTTATTATGATTTAGATGACTCCAGAACCTTGCATTACACACCAATACTTACATGCTACATGATCAACTTTTTCTGATCCATTCCACAACTTTTCTTTCCCAATGCAATCGCATTACCAGAACTCACCTCATCTTTAACCAACCTTGCATTCCTCTTTTAGGAAATGTATAGAAAGTATCCAGTATTAAACTATTAATGCACTAATTTTGCCTTTAGATTCCTATGTCCCTGGTACCATGGGATATATATACTTCTCAAAATTCATAATCGGGGTTAGATTGGGTGTTTAGAATATGCAAATAGTTTTCCTGACTTTAGTGTCTGGAGGTATACATTCATGTTAAAAACATTGGTTTAAAATTGGCTTTACTTGAAATAGTCTGCACTGGAACACGAAGAGACCTTTCAAATGTGCTTTGTTTCGCTTGTCAATGTGAAGAGGGTGTGTAGCTTTCAGTCATAATCAGGGCTGGATCAGATGTCTGTGAGAATTAGCGAATAGTTGACCTGGTTTTGAGGTCAGGCAGGTGTCAAACATGTGACAAAAGGTCTGCTACTGTTTCACTTCCAATGCCAGAAGAGAGGAGAGGGGAGGAGGGTTGGATGAGGAGTATGTTTGAAAGTATGTATTAGAAAAATAATGGAAGCATGCAGGTCTCGCTGGAGGGATTCAATAGATGGAGATCATGTAAGGAATGGGGGAAGACAGTGGCCAGTACTGGATAAATATGATTTAAGGAGGAGAATCTTGTGAGGGAGAGACTTGAGCTTTTTTTCTCCCATTTATTAGAAACATAGGCCCGAATTCACAAAGGAGGTTTATATAATAACCCATGGTTTAAACTTTCATTTACATAACCCATGGTTTAAAAATTAGCACAAAATAAGCGTACCTTGCCTTGCGCGATATTGGATATTGGACCTCTTGACTGTGTTGCACTTATTTTGCGCTAATTTTAAACCTATGGGTTATGTAAATAAAGGTTTAAACCATGGGTTAAATTTAAACCTCCTTTGTGAATTCGGGCCATAATGTTTAATTGTGTAGCATGTAGGCCTATTTTTATGAAAATGAAAGAAATTAAATTGTACGCATTACATATGACATGAATCTATTGTTATTTATAGTTCAAGAAGGTTGATTTTTTGTTGTTGGTAGAAAAGATAATATACATTTTTTTAATTGTAAATCATAATAAAATATTTTACATGTTTATATGCATGTGTTGTATTAAGTGTCTATGTTTATTGTAATTTTAGATACAGGTTTATACATGTACATGTATTGAGTAAAGAACTAGAATCACATCTGTGTCCCAGGGCATTATTTGTCCTTGCTAAATTTGAGCTTCTCTCTCTCCACACACACACATATATGCACACACGGACATGTGGCTCATAACGTCACACAAGCCTTGCTATTCCTCCATGTGTAACTACCAGATCCTATACATACCCAATATGGAGCTAAAGATACCCATCAATTAGCAGCTTACTATACTCTGATTTCCCGTGAAAGCAACCCAAGTGTGGGAATATGCAGTAGCGAGCCAGCCCAGGCCCAGTCAATGAAATACTATGACTCATACACAACCCCATAGTCTCATTCACAGCCCAGGGCTGTGTGATTACTCATATCCATATTCATTATTAATAACAATGAAAATGCATGTGATACATTCATTGCAGTATTGCATACAATGCTGGACTTCATGTGCAAAACTGTAGCTACATGTAGAGAAAATGACATTGGTGTAATTTAGTATTGGTAAATATAATAATGATTGTTCCTGCTCCCCCCCCCCATATTGAGTTATTTAAGATCATTGTGATGAGATTATGACTATGTACAGGGTTTTTGTACATGTGTACATGTATTACAGTGTACAGGTGTATGTATACTTACATGTAGATGGATGTTGTTAAAGAAAAAACCCAAAACACATCAGTACTGAAGGACTGTAGCATACTTTTATGTCACACACTTTTAAATAAGTCCTAGAATATTTACATGTACATACAGTATACACTTAGCACAAAATATGGTGTTGAAAGGAATAATCCATCAGACACAGAGGCTTGAAATGCAGAAATATTTTCTGAAGGTAGGGTTTTATTTTCTTAACTACTTGAAATACTTGCACATGAATGTATGCATCAACATTCAAGTAGGCTAACTTGCTGTCCCAATCAAATATATTTCACAACTTACACCATTTGTATGAGGTTTAACCAGTTATAGCACCAGCAAGTTCATTACATGTATCTTTATGCAAGTCATATTTTATAGGTTATTATGAAGCTGAAAGTAATGCAAGCACATGAACATAATTTTGTAGTTTATCAGAATGTCTTTGATAAAGAATGATAATAGAGGTCTGAATATTTTAGACTACCATTTATTTGAAAAGGAGCATGTTATTACCATGGCATTGATTTCATATTGTTTTATCAAGGTTTCTCTCCCATATATGTACTTGGGTTTCATGCACAGCAGGGCCCTCGATCTGTCTGTGCACCATAGAGAAAACCAATAGACATTGAGGTTTTCTTGCTTTTGTTCTTATGCAGCGTCAATAAAACATGCATGTACAACATGTGCATTGTATGAACGATTGTGATTGTGGACATGCATGCAGAGGCACTCGTGCAGGCAATTTTGTGAGCCCGATTCTATTTGTAGGACTTGTTGCAGCTGTACGTTTTCCCTTGAAACGTGTGGTTTCGTGTCTGCACCATTCTGTCTGGCAATTTTTGGAAACAGATGTCTCAAATTTGATATTGTAGCATTACAATTGGCACGTTTGTATACCACATTTATCAAAGAAAATCTAGGTAAAACCTCTGAATTGTAATTCAAATATATATATAGCAAGAAATAGCAACATTCAACAGCTGTAATAATCTGTTTATGTGAATGTACATGTAGCAGCTGATAAATATTTTGAATTCTAAAGAAGTACATGTAATTTCACCCCAAACACAAAATATTTGGTGTTTCGGAATGTTATTTTTTTCTGCATGTAATAACAAAGAAATTCACATACCGGTAGTGATAACTTTGCGTATGTACAGGCCTACATGAATGTGCATCAAAGTTCTAAATTCAGGCTATCTTATATAAATCCCTGCTTTTTACATGTTTGCTTGATGAAAAAAACAAACTCTTTGGTATTGATGTCTTTTGGAGAGAGAGGGGAAATTCTCTGATAATCTCAACCAGATTACATACACTTTCATGTAGCCCTACAATTTGCATGAATACGTGATACAGTTCAGGTACATTTATATTTAAATAGCCCCCTTTCATTGTTGAAGACCTTCATGGCTCTTAATTCAAGTATACACTGTATCAATATGATAGAGATGCCATGAGTCATCTCACAAACATTTGTCCTGGGTATACATGGGTGGGTAAGCTCTTCAAATTGTGTTCTTGAGAAATAAAAAAGATTTATTGCTCTGTTGCTGTGCAATGGGCTTTGGACTAACAAAGTCCCAGACTTTGCTTGGAGTAAATGCAGCTAGTGTATCATGTTTTGGTATTAAAGAGAAGGTTGAGTTCTGGGAAGAGGTGAAAAATAATTTGCGAGCGTTATCATTCTTATTATGCAAGTGTGGAAGAACATCAGATAAGACATGTTCCCTGAAAAGCATGGCTCTTCAAATGCCTTTTTATTCTAAATATGTCATGTAACTCGTAAAACTCGGGGGGGGGGGGGGGGGGGGTTTACGCCACATGTTTGTGTAGTCCCATATACATCTTTCTGTGTACAGTGTTTGTGACTTTACCAAGACTTGGCCAAATTTCTTATCATTTTGATGATTCCAGAACCTTGCAATACACACAAATTCTTATACATGTATGCTAGATGATCAACCTTTTCTGGTCGATTTCACACCGTTTCGTTCACAATGCAATCGCATGACCAGAACTCAACTTCATCTTTAAAGCTCAGTCATTATAAGCTGTTTTATGACAGTATGTGGGTACACATCCTGTATCTTTACGTCCCCTAGTTTGATATTTGATGATCAGTTGCATAGCTTTTTTGTGCATGTTTACATGCATTCCTGTTTCCTTAAGTTATTAAGTTTCTTTTTTATCAGACTGTAGTTTAGGCGGGGTATTTTTATTTAATGGTTAACAAATTGTATTTACCATCTGTACACATTGATCTCATTAAACGACTACACACGATTTGATGTGAAATCTATAGAATGCCAAACACTCAGAATGAAAAACAAACGAGGGGAATGATGTCTTTTAAATCTTGAATGAATAATTGTGTTTGATCAGGTTGAAGGTACATTTTATTGCAGTAAATATGACGCATTAGAGATAAATCTTATCAAAATTTACGGATGGAAATTGACTTTACTTGCAAGCATATAAAGTGTTATTTTTTCCATTGGTATTTCTTTGGTGCTCACAGGTCTTCATATCATGCATATGGTATGTGAAAACATTGCTGTCTGTATTTACACCAAATCTGTGAGGTTTTACTTCAGAAACTTTAAATTATAAGGAAGTACTCCTTTACAAAAAATCTGTCTGGCAAACATCTTGTGAAATTTACAGAAGTTTGACAAATTCATTGCTTTGAAGCGGAAGGAGTGACAAACCCATCCATGTAGGAAGTGTACTTCAGAATCTGTTTGAACTTTTAAATGACATTAACAGATGCTCATGTGTTCTGTATGACGTAAATGTTTTTGAAGTGCAGCCTGCAGTCAATATGTGTATTGCACAAAGGCCCTCAGGCTTATTTTAAATCAAAACATTTCTGTCGATGGATAGATTGGGGAGGTTATGCTGTGACTATGAATGGAGGAATGGCTAATGAAGCATTGCATTGAGAGTGGGATGATGAAGGCCAATGCCAGTGTGTACAATCATATGTACATGTTGTATGCTTCATTTGTTGTCACAAGAAAACAAAACAATTCATCGTCCATTATCACAACAATACCAACTTGTAGCCTTTGTGATGTACAGCATAAACAGTCCTACATGATATACACTATACATTTACGGTGTACCTGTACATGTACATGTACAGTATGTGTAAAGTGTACATTGTATGTCAAAAATAACATCCCTCTCTCTCTCTCATTTGTAGGATCATGTAGGCATGATTGTTAATAGCAGGAAAGTATGGCTGGTAAAGTAATTAAAGCAGCTGTAGCAAAACTCTTTTGTTGTGTTGTCAGGATAAATATTTCTTGATGTGTAGTAGTATTACTTGGCAACCAGTTCCTTCCTTGATTGCAATAGAATTTCAAGCAAAGCTTCAACTTCAGTTCTATGGTATTAAATTAAATGGTATTTTTTAGTATTTTTGACAGCTTATAAATGTTAATACAGACCTGCTTTCTGCTCAAAGGATTCTGGTGTGTATTTCTGAGCATAAAAGACTTAGTATGGCATTATTATTATTGTTATTTATTCAGTAAGTAAATTAGGCTTCTAAGGTGCTTCTAATTCAACTGTCTCCCTTTCTCTTGTGTTCTGCATCTCTGATATTTGCACAAAAGACCTGTGTAAATATTATATTACAAACATGTATATTGAATTGAAAAAAGTAGTGGACACATTGATGATTTTTAACCTGACTGCTAAGAAAGCTTGTGCTTGTAAGTAAGCAACCAGAGGATCAACAGTTTAAAGTCCCCTTCGAGGGACTTGGTAATGAGGATGAAGGCACGAGCGCATTGACTTGGTTTGGAAGGCTGGACCTCTCAGTTACGAGACCACTGCTCTATACCACTGCTCTATACCACCGAGCCATCGCTCCTCGAGCACATGAATATAATTTCTTATACAAGTGTGACAGATGGTTGTCTCTGCTTTTGCTTATTAGTGCAACTTAAGTGAGCAGGAAAACTAGTCTCAAATTTTGTTCAAGCTTCAAGTATATCAAGTCCTTTCATTCACTTCCAGCCTTCTCACCTTCAGATTAGAGTCTGAACAATACATGATACACAATGTCTGAGAGTTGACTTGTGGACACTGATGATGTAATCCCTGTATTGTATTCACTTTAAAGGGTGTGACTGATAAGCATTCATCATCAAGTACCTTTCGATTGTCAACAAGGTGAAGAGTTTCCTTTGTTAAAGGTGCTTTTAAGTGATTGTGGTCATTCTAAGTGTACAACAGTTACAAAGCAGAGTGCTCAACTTTCACCTCTTGAGGAGTTAAGTCTATTTGAAGTGTTGTACAATACAGTACTTTTTGTGTTATTCTACTAATGCTCTTTACATCAGTGTAATTGACTGTTCTTACCTTGCACTAATAGTCTTACCCTATTTTGGAATACATGCAGATCACAAACTCGCACGCTTCACAACGTATCTCTTATAGAAGAGATGCATTTACGTTGTGAAACATAATTTCATTTGATCCATGTGGCAGGCCATTTCTTGTAATTCTTGTGTAATTAAAAAAATCTTTAATTTTTTTTCTCATGAAGAATATATATGTTTCTAATATTTGAAATGTACCGGTATGTACACATGTACATTCATGTATGACCTTTACATGTTTGCAGTAGACATTGATGTTTATAAATGTATGTGAGATGTGTTTACACATTGTATTTTATACTTGTCCTATTTTTGTCTCCTCTCCAGATATCTAACTCATAATGAGTGAACCAGCTCAAGAAGAAGGCTTTAGGGAACCTGACCCTGGCGAAGTAAGGGTAAGATTTACCTCCTTTATACTTAAGTTTTAGAGGAAGTGACCCCCTGGTGCCTCCCCCCCCCCCCCCCAATTTGCTGGTGAATCATAACAAGAATGCAGACTTAATGATATGGGCAATTCCACAATTGGTAACGTTACATTTAAGCAAATTTTCATATTTCATTTTACTACTACATCACCATCTATTCATTTCAAGTCACAATCATGTTACAATATGTTCACCCACCCTAGGTCTATAATATAAAAAAGAATGAATACAATTGAACAAATATTAGAGTCGCCATGGTAACTTTTAATGTTGGTTGGTAACGTTACAAAAAAAGGACATGCGAAAAAAATCAGTGTCTTCAGACCAAAAGTTTCCTAAAACGCGAGATACCTCAAACAAAGTGTTGTATTCATTTCAATTCTAGTGTCATGATAAATATTTCAGCCAATAATTTTAGCAGCTTGACTCTTCAATTTTTTATTAGACCCAAAATTCATGGTTGGTAACGTTACCGGTTGGTAACGTTACAGTTTGTCCATGCAGAAATAAGCGTTGTAAAAAGCAAGTGTTAAACCTACTCCTTCCTTAAAATCAAAAGATACACTTTGCAATTACATATAAATTAACATAGTTATCAATGTAACTGTTATTTATAACTCCAACTCACAATTTGAAACAATCCAAACATATTTACAACACTTTTTATCCAAATGTTACATTCTGAAGTTCACCATTTGTCGTGGGATTATGCATGTCAACATACATAATAACTTGATTTCACAAAGTAACTATTTTATTGAGAGAATTTTAACAGAGTTCATGACATCATGACAGAGACATTGAGCAGATATTCAGTCCATAACACAATAGAATGATAATGTGTTGTTTTGTTCCATAATCCAATGCATGTATTTTATGTACAAATGTACTTGATACCATACAAATCTAAAATTTGAAAAGCCCACGGTTATTAACAACTTCTTTAACGAATGTATTTGCCGTCGATTTAGACCTGTACTCCTTCCTTAAAATCAAAAGATACACTTTGGAATTGCATGTAAATTAACATGGTTATCAATGTAAGTGTTATTTATAACTCTTACCCAGACACAACTTGAAACAATCCAAACATATTTACAACACTTTTTATCCAAATGTTAGATTCTGAAGTTCACCATTTGCCATGGGATTATGCATGTCAACATACATGATAACTTGGTTTCACAAAGTAACTATTTTTGTTGAGATAAGTTTAACAGAGTTCAGAATAAAAATGTGCGGTTGTATTCCATAACCCAATGCATGTATTTGATGTAGGGCCTACTTGATACCATACAAATCTAAAATTTGAAATACCCACGGTTGTTAACAACTTCTGGAGGAGCCAATTTTGTAATCATCTTGCTCTCCATGTAGAAAATGGCATCCTTTTTTGTAGGCCATTTCCAGTACTTTCCCACTGGCTCCATCACTGACACCTGAAACTCACCCTTGCGTGTGAACCCAACAACTTCACCAGGAAATTTCTTTCCTTCGTACTCGACCACATACCAATCTCCCACTACAATGGCCTTACTACCACTTTGGGTAACCACTACATCATCCTTGTCTGCCCTATTGTCTTTTGTGAGAATGTGGGATACCACTTCATCCTTTACGACCTTCAGGAAATGCATCTTTCCGATGCCAGTGATTGGCTTGGCCTGAATGAAAACATCTTTCAATTTGAGCTTCTCATTCCGCTTAGCAATTTCTGTTGACTTGACCTCTGTGACGCATACATTCTCCATGAAGCTTGCTGCTAGAACAAAGCTGCTTGCATCTGCTACAATGTCTTGGCGGCTCAGAACTCTTTGCATCACAAAGCGCTTGGCTGACCCTCCAATCCCATCAACGGGGCCTTTTCCATGGGAGGTCGAAAAGAAGTTCCACTTGATTTGAATCTTGTGAGCCTCTTGAAGTGTGCAGAGTGCTGCTGCCACAAACCGATTTTTGAATTGCGAAGCTGGGCCATCTGACCAGATAGAAATAGATGTTACCGTATCTGGTAGATATCCTAGCAGCACATCAAGGTAGGCTATGATGGTTTCCTTGGAGTGTGTGAGGTCATCAGATGCCAGGATATGAGAATGTAGAGATCCAGAGTACCAGAGTGCTGCAGTGAAGAGGGATACTTGACGTTGATTCCAATGTGCGCTCTGGACTTCATCTTGAGCAACGCATGTAAAATTTTCAGAGAAATCCACCTGGAGGAGGGCACTGTGGGTGTCATGTGATTCAGGAGAAACTTTTTCCCTCTGAGCATTGTATGCTGATGCTTGCTCACGCTTTACATAGCAGTGCTGCAGGAACTGAGGTAAGATGGCAGTGATGTGCTGTACTAGCTCTCCTACAGTTCCCTCCTCTTGAATCTTCATCATCCGTCTCCCACTGAAGCCATGAGCAAGGGCTGTTAAGGGATCCCTCAAAAGAGAAGGCTTTGCTAAATCCTGCTCCATCTTTGCATTCTGCACATTCATTCATCCAGCACTCTCTTGATGGTTGCTTGCAAAGGAGCAAAGCTGGGAGATCACGGGTGTAAGCAGGGAATTCTGGTTGAGCCTTGTGAAGTGCAGTAAAAGCATTAATGGCATTCTCGTGGTACCTGCAGAGACAGACATTATGTGGCAACTTTTGGCTAAGCAGGACATGCTTTGGGCGACACTCTGCAAACTTGGACTTTCCCACATGTACTTCTGGGTAAATCTCACAAAAGAAGGCATATGTCTCTTTAATTGAAGCAGTGAGGTGTCTAGCCTGCATTTTCTTCTTTCCGTCTGCATTCCAAATAGTCACTACATCCTTTCTGCCTGGGGCCTGGCGACTCACATCATCTCTCTCATAGAAGTCTTCGATGACTTTCACTGTATCTTCACTGACTTTAGGAGGACCCGTCTTCCTTTTCTCTGCTGAAGCTGATGGTAGTTCATGTCCTTGCTTAGCTTCTTTCTCATACAACTTGCGAGAGACAACAATTCGCCGTTTAGGAGTGTCGGGGAGTACTCGATCCATTATCCGATGTGCCCTGGCAGTGGCTTTTGCGAGTGCCATCGCACTTTTGAAGGGCCCATGACTTGCTTCTGCTTCTGCTTCTGCCTTTCTTTCTTTCTTCAATTTCCTGTGCTTTGCTACTCGTTTCTTTGTTGCTTCTTTCGTCTCCCTTTCCAGTTGTTTTCTCGCATATTTTGGCAAGGTCCTCTCTCTCAGCTTTTGCTTCTCCCGGCACCTCTTCATGGCTGCTGCTTTTTTCTTCAAGTATTCTTCATACTTCCCCATCCTCTTCATCTTTTCTATGTAGTGCCTTTGTTTCTCTTTCTTCGTAAACTTGGGCATGATGACCTATATATCAAAAAATAATTATAATTTTTTAAAATATTTTTGTACAAACCAAATCTTTAAAAAAAAAAAATAATCAGGATGAACAAAGATTTCCAGATTCGTAATTGGTATTAGAATCCTTCTATTAGTGCGAATCTGGATAAGTGTTGGAAAGTCACCATACAGAAAAATTGATACAATATAACAATTATGAATAAAATCACTTTTTTTTTCTAATTTACAAGAAATCATATAACTTAAAATTCATGATTTCCCATAATATTTAATGTATCCTTTGGAAATTTGAGTAAAGGTCAATTGCCATGTTTTCTCAAAGTGTTAAACAACTGCATTCGGATTAAGATGAAAGTTTCCACGGCAACAAATTAGCCAATGCACATAAAAACAAATACAAAAAAGTTCATTAACCTTCACTTTTTCATTTGCATCTATTCCATCTAGTTGATGTACATGTACATTTGCATGTACATGTAGTTGATACTAAATATTTTATGTACTATCAATTGCCAATGTTGACTTTAAAAAGTGTAGTGTGAACTGTACATACAATGAAGACTGTAGAAAGTAGCCTAGCCTGATCTTAAAGTATTTCAAGAAACATAAATAAAGATTACAGTTACTACAATTGAAAATAAATAAACTTACCAGATGCTGACACTGGGTGACAGTAGATTGAGATTCAACAAGTTTTGCTAATTAGAACTGCTTTCATGGAGAAAGATTCAAGAAGAGTTTTAATACAGTAAAGATGATTTGACTCTTCCCAAATGTGATGCTGCATGGATTCTACACAGATATGATGCTGCTTAAATGGTTGTCACATGGCTGTCACATGCCTTTAATAAATGTTCTATACTGCCATCTCTTGTCTTAGTTAAAGAATCACTTTCTTCTGATTAAGGCTTACAAATAAGTATCTCCTGGCACTAATATCATGGTTGGTAACGTTACAATCCTTAAGCCTGGTTGGTAACGTTACATGGTTGGTAACGTTACAGATTTTGACTGCTAATATTTTCTACATCGTAGAATATTTGTAATTCTGGTTCCTTTACTTCAATAGAGCATTGTATAGGAAAGGAAAATTTGAAATATGACAATTAATAGCCCCCAGATTTTCTCTCCAGAAAAATAAATTCATGTTTTGGTTGGTAACGTTACATGGCGTATCAAGGGTTTGGAATTTCGTGAACTGTAGACTAAATCACTTTTTAACTTGAATTTTGCTTAATGAAACCATGAGGGCATTGTACTCCCTCAATAAATTCAATAGGTTTGTGAGGATATAGTTACTTTTATGTTGATAATGACTTAAATAACTTTTTTTCCTCTTATATTACAAATTTCACAGGAAAACATGAACAATGTTCATTTGCAATTTTCACTCACTTATACCAAATGTATGGTGTGGAAAATATTTTTTTCAGATACTTTGTGGTGTCTTTAGTCAAATACAAAAAAAAAAAAAAAGAAAATTTGAATTCTAAATTTTTTACTCATGTCCACCTAATCATGGAATTGCCCTATCTGTGATGCTTTTGAGACTGCAAATACAATACAGAACCCCCAAAATAATATGAACAGAAATTGTGAAATGTAGATATTAATGTTGTATTTCATGGATTATGCCTCTTGATATGACTTCTGCATTTCAAAATGTGATTTTGATATTCATTTGTTTTTCTATTGCAAACTATATGTGGTTTCACTTGGTTTTATGATACAGGTATTGGTGTTGAACCAGGGGATGCCACTCGAAATGGCAATGTAAATTGTGGATAATGTTTTGATAATACTCACATGTAGATACAGGATGCCAATTTAAAAAAAATGGATTAGCAAAGGGAATCTGGAGAGCCAATAGTTTAACTTTCATATTTGTGACTCCACGCGTTCCACATTGGCTAAAAAGATTTTGTTTTATTTCATTCATTGCAGGATGATGAGACGATACCAGAGCCTATGCCTAGTGACCGCTCCGCCCCTCCCAGGAACAACTCTGCTAACTCCCCTAGGAGACCAGTCACACAGAAAGGAAAGCTGCAGAAAGTCACCATCGTATTATTGGATGAAACAGAATTTTACTGTGATATTGAGGTAAGTTGCAATAAGAATTACCAGCCCAAACAGGGTTATTACCCCGGCTTTCATTACAGTGCTCTATCATTTCAGGGAATTAATTCCTGCTAGGTATACAAAAAAAGCAATTAAAAAATACATCACCTGTGTCGAATGTGGCAAATGTAGAAAATGTAGATTAATGTCTTGCCAAAGGACATTAGTGCCGCTGCGGGACTTGAACCACGGACCTTGTGATCCAAAGTCCGGTGATGTATCCACTCGACCACGGCACCTTTTTTTAGTTATTAGAGCATACAGTAGTTGATGAATAGGTTGATAATATCAGCCAGTCAATGAGTCATAACTTTGCCAATTTGCTCTGAGAAAGGATCTAGATTCAAATTCAATGAATTCAAATACTGATATGCCCAAATTAAATGCTCATAAAACCCTTTAACTTACATTAATCAAAACTTAAATGATGCATGGAGGGAGTGAGTATGGTAGGAAAAATGGATGACCAGTACTTTCCTATTAGCTTGATGTGTCAGTAATATGAAGATTGATGACTGAATGAAAATTGGATATCATTAATTTCTCATGGTTATTGATTAAATTTGCTTTTCCAAATGAGTCCCATTACTTTTTGCCTCGTGGTGCACATAAATTAATGTGTGCATGGCTGTAATTAAGGCATGAGATATTTATTATTGCTGTCGTTCCGATGCAGGATCCTGCAATGCGCGCTCCAGAACGATCGGCGCAATGATCAGTGACAGGAGTACAAATATTATACAACACTGCGCCAGAACGCGTCGGCGTGATAATCGTCCGACTGCAGTAGGATTATTTGATTTATATATACGCGCAGCGCTGGCAAGCGTTTAAGCCGGTACACTGTACATGCGCACGACACACAATTATATATCGAGTGTTACATTGACATTTCTATATTATAAACGAGTCGGAGTTAAAATAACTTCTACCACAGCTGTGCGTGTGTTTATAAACATGACATTTACAAATAATTTCTACGTACAATCGTGCGTTTGTTAATAAACATGACGGAGTTAAAATAATTTCTACTACAACTGTTTGGTTGTTTTTAAACATGACAGAGTTTAAACGTATTTGTTCTAAGACCGTGTGTTTGTTTATATTACATGACGGAGTTTAAATAACTTCTACTACAAATTATGTGCGTTTGTTTATGAGCATCACGGAGTTAATATAATTTCTACCACAATTGCATGTGTGTAATTTGTTTATAATTAAAACATGACATTTACAAATAATTTCTACGTACAATCGTGCGTTAGTTTATAAACATGACAGAGTTAAAATAATTTCTACTACAACTGTTTGGTTGTTTTTAAACATGACGGAGTTAAAAATAATTATTCTAAACGTGTGTTTGTTTATAAACATGACGGAGTTTTAACTTCTACTACAACATTTTGTGAGTTTGTTTATAAGCCTCACGGAGTTAATATAATTTCTACCACAATTGCATGTGTGTAATTTGTTTATAAACATGACATTTAAAAATGATTTCTACTACAAATATGCGTTTGTTTATAAACATGATTAATCATGGAGTTAAAATAATTTCTACTACAACTACCGGTATTTGGTTGTTTTTAAACATGACAGAGTTTAAACGTATTTGTTCTAAGACCGTGTGTTTGTTTATAAACATGACGGAGTTTAATAACTTCTACTACAAATTCTGCGTTTTTTTTATAAGCATGACAGAGTTTAAGTAATTTCTACTGCTACAAGTACAACTGTGCGTTTGTTTATAAAAATGACAGAGTGAAATAAATTGTACTACCGTGTACACCGCGCTTTTGTTAATGACAGAGTTAAAATAATTTCCACTACAACGAAGAAGACTTCTTGGTGTAGTGGAAATTATTTACCTTGCTACAACCAGGGTATGTGAGTTTCTAAAACACCTCCCTGCTACAACTGTGCGTTGGTTATAAACGCGACAAAATAATTTCTACTAAATCTACATCCGAGCACACATGACGGAGTTATGATAGAATTTCTAGGTCATCACAACTGAACCCAACGCTATATCCACACACACAAAAAAAAACATGTGCTCAGCTAATGTCCAACACACTGCTTGGGCGTACGTTGGTGGGCGGTGTTAATTGCAAGCCTGTGCCAATCGATAATCAGCTTTGAGACTAATTTCTTTAAAAGTTTATCGGAGTGCTACTGTATATCCAAATCATAATGAAACTGTCTTCGACTCGAAAAGGGTCTTCTCATTGGCTAAATAATAATTTGCAAGTTTATTTTTTTAAAGCAAATGTTTGCTTGTTTTCGGTTGTCATTTATTCTCCTGAGGTATTCCAAGTGGTATGAAGTCTGAATTGGCAGACTATACAAGCCCTGTAACTTCTTGGTTTCAGCTGGCTGGGGCGTGTCATATATCTTAGATAAGAACTGTCAAAACATGTCTGGGAAATGTAATCACGTACTGTAACCATGGAGATCTCTTCTTATATCTCCATGCTGTAACCCCTCTTACTTTTATGACAATGAGATTGCCATCCAGGGGGGGGGGGGGGGGGAGGGAGGATTTTGATGTGAAATATTTTCAATCAAAAGTCGCCACCATATAATTATGTTCTACCTCATTTTCTTTTTCTTTCGCAATTTTGGAATCCTTTCATATAAATATATATTTTAAGTCATGACCTTTTTATACAGGTATGCGAATTTTATATTTTTGACGTAACCTTAAAGGGGCGAGTTAAAAGCACACAGCTATGATGACAATTTGGCAAATCCAAATTCATAATTACTATCATTTTGTCTACAACTAGTTCATCTAATAAACAAGGAATTACACCCAAGAGTCTGTTGGCCATTCCGATAGGCCATGATTTCTTGTCGAACATGGAGACTTTTTGCGATCGGGGGCGGGGGTACTGAATTCAGACAAGGATTTTTTTTATTTTTTATTTTTTTTATTGGGTGCTCAAACATAACATGAAAGCCAACTTGCTGTTTACAATCATGTACAGGAATGTGAAATGACAAAAACATCATATAGTCCACTACAACTCAAATATAAACTTTTTAAAATGGAGGCTTAACTTGCCATATTTGGCTGCAATTACATATTCAGATTTAGACTCAATTTTTATCCAAAATATAAGACCATGAAAATTTGGTTTCTCTTTCTTAAATTTGCAGCAGTGAATGTAGAACCTGGTACACAAAAGAAAGAAATTTATACATATTGAATTTTGATAGTCCTTGGGACAACCGAACATTCTTTCAAAATCCGAAAAAAATATTTTTTTTTTTAAGTTTTCAAGATAGAGAATTCAGACAAGGATTAATAGTCGAGGAGGTACAACGAACCGTCTTCTTTCTCTTATAATTTATTGAAATGTCAAAGCTTCCGCGCGGGGGGGGGGGGGGGGGGTACTGAATTCAGACGATTATTAAGAGTCGATAAATGTAAACGAATCCTCTTCTTTCTCTAATAATGTAATGAAATGTCAGAGCTTCCACGCTTCGCGCTGGAGTGGGGGGGGGGGGGGGTCACTGAATTCAGACAAGGATAACGAGTCTTCTTTCTCTAATAATTTAATGAAATGTCAAAGCTTCCGCGCTGGAGGGGGGGGGGGACTGAATTAAGACAAGGATTAAGAGTCGAGAACGGTACAACGAATCGTCTTCTTTCTCAAATAATTAAATGAAATGTTAAAGCTTCCGCGCTTGAGGGGGGGGGGACTGAATTCAGACAAGGATTAAGAGTCGAGAACGGTACAACGAATCGTCTAATTTCTCTAATAATTTAGTGAAACGTCAAAACCTCCGCGCTTCGCGCGGAAGGGGGACAACTGAATTCAGATAAGGATTAAGAGTCGAAAAAGTACACCAAATAGAGCTTATTAAGATTTAAAAACTGTACAAACGAATCATCTTCTTTAATATGAAATGTTAAAGCTTCCACGCTTCGCGCTGGAGGGAGGGGGCTAAATTTAGATAAGCATTAATAGTCGAGAACGGTACAACGAATCGTCTTCTCTCTCTAATAATTTAATGAAATGTTAACGCTTCCAAGCTGGAGGGGTGGGGAAACTGAATTCAGACAAGGATTAAGAGTCAAGAACGGTACTACGAATCGTCTTCTTTCTCTAAAAATTTCATGAAATGTCAAAGCTTCCGCACGGGACGGGGGGGGGGGGGGGTGGTGCTGAATTCAGACAAGGATTAAGAGTCAAGAACGGTACTACGAATCGTCTTCTTTCTCTAAAAATGTCATGAAATGTCAAAGCTTCCGCACGGGACGGGGGGGGGGGGGTGGGACTGAATTCAGACAAGGATTAAGAGTCAAGAACGGTACTACGAATCGTCTTCTTTCTCTAAAAAATTAATGAAATGTCAAAGCTTCCGCACGGGACGGGGGGGGGGGGGGACTAAATTCAGACAAGGATTAAGAGTCAAGAACGGTACAACGAATCGAGTTCTTTCTCTAATAATTTAATGACATGTCAAAGCTTTCACGCTTCGCACTGGAGGGGGGGGGGGAAACTGAAATCAGACAAGGATTAATAATCGAGAACGGTACAACGAATCGTCTTCGTTCTCTAATAATTAAATGTAATGTTAAAGCTTCTGCGCTGGAGGGGGGGGGGGGACTGAATTCAGACATGGATTAAAAGTCGAGAACGCTACAACGAATCGTCTACTTTCTCTAATAATTTAATGAAACGTCAAAACCTCCGCGCTTCGCGCGGAAGGGGGACAACTGAATTCAGATAAGGATTAAGAGTCGAAAAAAGTACACCAAATAGGGCTTATTAGGATTTGAAAACTGTACAAACGAATCATCTTCTTACTCTAATAATAATGAAATGTAAAAGCTTCCACGCTTCGCGCTGGAGGGAGGGGGCTGAATTTAGATAAGCATTAATAGTCGAGAACGGTACAACGAATCGTCTTCTCTCTCTAATAATTTAATGAAATGTTAGCGCTTCCAAGCTGGAGGGGTGGGGAAACTGAATTCAGACAAGGATTGAGAGTCGAGAACGGTACAACGAATCGTCTTCTTTCTCTAACAATGTCAAAGCTTCCGCGATGGAGGGGGGGGGGGGGACTGAATTCAGACAAGGATTGTTTTCGAGAACGGTACAACGAATCATCTTCTTACTCTAATAATTTAATGAAATGTAAAAGCTTCCACGCTTTGCCCTGGAGGGAGGGGGGGGGGGCAGGAACTAAATTCAGACAAAGATTAATAATCGAGAAACGGTATAACGAATCGTCTTCTTTCTCTAGTAATTTAACGAAAATATGTCAAAGCTTCCGCATGGGACGGGGGGGGGGGGGGGGGTGCCGAATTCAGACAAGGATTAATAGTCAAGAACGGTACAACGAATCGTCTTCTTTCTCTAGTAATTTAATGAAAATATGTCAAAGCTTCCGCACGGGACGGGGGGGGGGGCTGAATTCAGACAAGGATTAATAATCGAGAACGGTACTACGAATCGTCTTCTTTCTCTAATAATTTCATGAAATGTCAAAGCTTCCGCACGGGACGGGGGGGGGGGGGTGGGGCTGAATTCAGACAAGGATTAAGAGTCAAGAACGGTACTACGAATCGTCTTCTTTCTCTAAAAATTTCATGAAATGTCAAAGCTTCCGCACGGGACGGGGGGTGGTGCTGAATTCAGACAAGGATTAAGAGTCAAGAACGGTACTACGAATCGTCTTCTTTCTCTAAAAATTTCATGAAATGTCAAAGCTTCCGCACGGGACGGGGGGGGGGGGGGTGGGGCTGAATTCAGACAAGGATTAAGAGTCAAGAACGGTACTACGAATCGTCTTCTTTCTCTAGTAATTTAATGAAAATATGTCAAAGCTTCCGCACGGGACGGGGGGGGGGGGGGGCTGAATTCAGACAAGGATTAATAATCGAGAACGGTACTACGAATCGTCTTCTTTCTCTAATAATTTCATGAAATGTCAAAGCTTCCGCACGGGACGGGGGGGGGGGGGGTGGTGCTGAATTCAGACAAGGATTAAGAGTCAAGAACGGTACTACGAATCGTCTTCTTTCTCTAAAAATTTCATGAAATGTCAAAGCTTCCGCACGGGACGGGGGGGGGGCTGAATTCAGACAAGGATTAAGAGTCAAGAACGGTACTACGAATCGTCTTCTTTCTCTAAAAAATTAATGTAATGAAATGTCAAAGCTTCGGGACGGGGGGGGGACTAAATTCAGACAAGGATTAAGAGTCAAGAACGGTACAACGAATCAAGTTCTTTCTCTAATAATTTAATGAAATGTCAAAGCTTCCACGCTGCGGCTGGAGGGGAGGGGGGGGGGGGCGACTGAATTTAGATAAGCATTAATAGTCGAGAACAGTACAACGAATCGTTTTCTTTGTCTAATAATGTAATGAATATCAGTATTGTCACTAAACAGAGATCCATTTTGACTATTCATTAAAATACTGCAGAAAAGGGATTTAATTCTAAAATCACCACTGAGATAATCATGAGTCATGACTGGTATCGTGATCTTAGCATTGCGAACTTAAGACTCCTCAATCATATCGATCATAACAATTTTAAATAAAATTGCTGAATTTTATAATCAAAATTTTGTATCATTGCTTCAATTTTCGAAAAAAATAACCGACATGACATGACAAGTAGGGCCTAATTCAAACAGGCACATCACAACCACACAAACAAGCAACAAAATAGGCCTACACCGCGAATAGATCGAGGAGCTCGAAATGACTGTCTAAATAATAGGAACACTAGACAAGATTAGTTTCGCATTATTACGATTAGAATTTTTTAAAAAGAATCATGGGTATTAAATAAATAACTTGATACTTTATCGTCTTTATTAACAATTGATTTTCACATCTATCCCAATTTTGACTCTCGTAGACTTAATTTCCCCATCAATCTATTCTCTCGCTCTCTCCCTCCCTCCATCTTCCAAGTGTACCCCTTCCTCTCCCTCTCTCTTGTCTCCATCTTTCCTCATGTTTGTTTATCAACACCCAAGGAATTGCGCGCATGGCCTTTGTTCAAACAAAGTTCAAGGGTTCAAATGGGCGGCATTTTGTCTCCTCGCATTCAAATCTCAAAATAGAACTCCAGTTCAGAATTGCGCAATATACCTCTCAGCCAAACATAAACAAAAGGTTTAGATTTTAATGGGTCAAGATTTACTGCTGATACGTCTTTTTTACACGAGGTCGTGGACAGAATTGAGGTTAGATTTATCATGGAATGTGTTGATAAAACCCAAGCAATCTATATTTTGCATACTTAGATCTATAGCTTGAAATTAAATTGTGAGCAAATAAACTTCACTATTGTAAAAACCCATCGATCTATAGCTTGTAATTAAAACTAATCAGGAATAATCTCAATCACATTGCTCTGCAATTCCAACGCTAGCTAGCTCGCTCACTCCATTTGGCTTGCGCCTATACCATGCGCGGAGATAGCCAACGTGGCTAGCTAGGCTGCGAGTACGTAGCGGCCGCGCTGTGTCTTCAGCTAGCGCATCCTTTTATGATTGCTGTGCATGTGCGCACTGAAATTCGTCCTCCTGCGTCGCGATGATTTCAAACTAATAATTAAATTTGGAGACTGCAGTCAGGCAAAGTGCGCGTACCAAATTCGTCCTCTTGCGTCGCGACGATTTCAATTTGATAATTAAATTTGGAGACTGCAGTCAGGCAAAGTGCGCGTACCAAATCGGCGCCGATCGTTCCATGCAGGATCCTGCATCGGAACGACAGCAATAATAAATATCTCATGCCTAACCCACACACACCCTTTTCACATGAAAATGCTAAACAAGGTCGAGTCCATGCTTATTCTGTGTCCAAAAGTTAGTAGCAAGAAATCGTGTCAGCATTACATGTTTTTATTCTGTTTATGGTTGGAATAAAGATCACCTCCATACTGGGAGGTGGTTATTGGTTTTATGACTCTTGATTTAACGATGATCGCTCTGCTATCTGAATTCCTGAATTCAAGCCTGCAGACTCACTATACATTGCACCTAACCCTAATCATTAATAAAACATAATTCAACCCAATACCCGGCTGCGATGAAAAACACATTTTTTGCACATTGACGTGACATTCTTCAAGAAAGGCACAGGCAAAACATGTTGTCATTGGTTGTAATCACAAAGATTATTCAACTTGTAGAATATAATTTTTTTGGGGGTGTGTTTTTGGTTCATCTCAAGTTTGACGAGATCAACTTGATTGAAATTCAATGTGATTTAGAGTTTTTTTTCTTTCTTTTTTCCCCCTGGGAAACCATCCAGGTCTTCTCACAACAATCCAGCCCAATTAGGCCAGGATTTCGCACCACACCTTTATCCATTGAAGGCTGTACAAATATTTTCCTTTCTCATCTTTGATAGCTATTTCTTTCTAAAACTCCACAATGAATACACACAGATACAACTCTCTACAAGACAGAAGGTTTGCACTGCTTTGTTATTTAGGGAGAATAATTCGACTATGGATTGCCCATGCCCATGAAAATAATGATTTGACTTATAGGGATTTGGTGATGGGAATAACATTCATTTTGGCAAGAGAAGACACAGATTAATTAGGGATAAAAAATTAATTTCACACAAAGATAAAATATTCTGATGCACATTATGCACTACTGTAAGAAAAAAAAAGAAAAGAGAAAAGGAGAAATACAAACTACGCTACAGAATAATGCATGATGTATCATACCGGCTATGTATAGAGCTGACTCGCGTACTAATGGCTTACATGTAAGCCAGATGCACCTGTGTATGTGCTACCTCAGGCTTGAGATATTTTGGGTACAGTATGTATTTGAGTCTGAGGTACATGGAGATTAAGGTATATACCATCTGTATTGGTGAGATCAAAGAAAAGGCAGATGGCAGCTCGATCAAGAGTTAGAAGCTGTAAGATATGAGTGGTATCTAGGCTGTAGAACATAGCGCTATCTTTAAAGCTTCTACACAACTCACTATACTCCTGGGCTTCATACAGTTGTCTGCCATACATGTTTGTGTACATGTTGTGCTGTGTACTATCCAATGCTTGATCAAAACAACATTTTAAATAATTTACACAATTGTTCCATTTCATCAGAGAAAAAACTTGTTGACATTTGGATGTAAATATGTATAATTCTTTGTAAAATTACTCAGAAATGCTACAAATTTATACTGGTGGCATCATGTCCCAATAGTGAGTGGGGTCGCTCAACATTCAATTCAATTCAATTCAAAGTTTATTCAACACTCTTTATGAAAACATTTAAACCATAAAAATACAAAATGGAATGATAAAAAACAAGATAGTGATACAAAATTACAATGGCAATTTATGAAAGCATTTGGGATAAGCAGAAAGGATGGATTCATATACCGTATTACAGACTGGCTAGCTTACAAGTCTCACAAACATGTACTACCATGCAGTGTATCAATGTTACAAGGTATGGGAGATGTCGATCATGAGCACACCAAGTAATCATGCAGACATACTGAGAACTGCTAGCAGTCTACGCCAGGACTTACTAACAATGTTAGTCTAACATACCTCACTGCGCTGACAAAAATAGGCATGATCATGATGGCAGAAGCCAGGTTAAAGGTATTACAAAGTTTAGGTATGGGGTCATGAATTTGGTTCAAATTAACATATTGGAAGCATATGCGTTCCGACAATATTCATTGATCGTTGTCCCGGTTGAAATCGAGTCTAAAGTTATGAAATTATAAATAATAAACTCTTTATGTTGTATAGCTCCCTCTCAAGGTCAAGATATCAATTTAGCTATGAAAAAATGTTTCTTGACTAAAATCGACCGATTAGCTATTCCCGTTTGTAAATTATATATCACAACTACATATTCTGAGATTTTTATGGTCGCAGCTACCTTTGTACGGCCGTAGGCGCTATTTGAAATTTATCAAAAATTTACCGGGAGCACCGGTAAATCTTTTAATTCAATTTTACTCGAAAATAGAAGTGTTTTAGGGGTCAATTTTTTAGTGCTTATAATACATCCACAGGGGCATCCAAATATATCAAAATTGTAAAGATTCACTATCCACCTAATTTTCAAAATTTCCAAAAACTTTGTATTATACCTTTAACTCTTAAAGGCTACAAAAGAGCGCCAGGAAAAATTACTAGTATAGAACTCAGAAATTACCTGCGCACAAGAAATCTGGAATTATCTACATAAGTTGACAAAGGGCTCATGTTAGTCAATACTACTTGATATGAGGTAACAGTGCATGAGATGATCTACGGTAGATGTGGACCTTGTGTTTGTTAATGGACGAGCAAAAACAACAATACATACAGGTGTGCAAGTTTTTCAGGAGTATTGCAATAAATTGAATAGATGTTTGTATAAAGTCATGTGTAGTAGTTGTCTCTTGTTTGATGTTTATTTCACAAGTCTCATCCAGGCCTATATGTATTTGTAATTGATATGTCCTCTCCAATATATTTTGAATGAATAGTGTCATGGAAATTATCTTTTCTTTGGTGGGTTATCAGATTTGTGAATGAGGCACAATGTATGTTTCTGGTATTCGGGTGCCATAGATAGAAACAGGGGGCCAGACTCTCAAAACCATCATAAGTCTAAATTCTGGTGTTAATTCTATATCCATGTTTCCATGGAATATCCAAGAAGTTAGACTTATGACGGTTTAGAGAAACTGGCCCCTGATTTTTATTTGCAATCTTTTAAGCTTTTATACCTTGAGAAGTATCATTAATTTTATGTTCCCTTTTTTTTTCTTTCTTTCTCTATAGAAACGTGCCAAAGGGGAATCACTGGTAGACCTGATATGTGATCACATGGACATCGTTGAGAAAGATTACTTTGGCCTTACTTATAGAGACTCACAAGACTGCAGGGTAAGTAGAATTATAAAGAATTTAGAGGTTTACAAGATTTTAGGGTAAGTAGAATTACTTTGGCCTTTGTACTTATAGAGCCTCACAAGATTGTAGGGTAAGCAGAATTACTTTGGCCTTTGTACTTATAGAGCCTCACAAGATTGTAGGGTAAGCAGAATTACTTTGGCCTTCGTACTTACAGAGACTCACAAGGTTGTAGGGTAATTTATTTTACTCAAGTGACATCAAATAATTAATAACAAGACAAGATGATATAAGACGGAACATATTGTCTGTCTGAGGACCTGAAGAGCGTTAACGCTGTGTTGAAATATACCAGCTAACGTCCTTCTGGCGCCAAACAGAGGATATCAAAATGATAATAGACTTATCACAAAGAACAGCCTTGAAGATGTAAAGGATTTTTTGTGTAAAAAAAAAAGAGAGAGAAAGAAATGATAGAAAGACTACATGTACATGCTTAAAAACGTGATGAATTCCAAGCAGTCAATTAATCAAAATACAGTCATGTATAAAGGGAGAACTCCATGTGATTGCAATGCCAGTTGAGACAAATGCATGCAATTCTGTGCAATCCATGAAGGAAAAAAAAGAAGAAGATACCTATTGGTATATTGGAGAGAAGGGTCTAGTAATTAATCAAAGGAGTATTCGGATTGACAGAAGGAAGGAAAGATGATGGGGAGAAAAGATGATAGGAAGGAAGAAGGAGGGATGGAGGATGAATTGATATGAAACCTGACTACAAGCCCTTGCAGACTTCTAATCATTGAGATGCAGTCTCGCAGTCTCAAAATGTCATGTCAATTTCTCCGCTTGAAAATTGAAGCTATCAGCATAATTCCAGTAACCCTGAGAGCTGCAAATTGGCCATGACGGAAGTAGGAGCATTGCTTGTTAGGCCGCTTCCTTCGGCTGTCAATCTGTTGATTTGCACCTAGAGGCTCACTGCAAAGTTATGCTTCTGGAAATGTCTTGCAGACTTGTGCAAGATCTAGGAAACTTGGCGAGTGTTTAAAATGTATCCTTCAGATATCGTGTGAAAAATTTTACAGTCATAGGTTCTGTAACTTCTTTACAGTGTATATGATATGAAAATCTAGCGCTGTTTCCATTTTGCTGCAGAGGGAGCTATTCTCAAAAAGCCAGAAACAACGGTCTAATTAATCTTGAATTAGGTACCAATATTTTAAAGTCTAGAAAGTAAAATATCTGGAATTCAACATTCAACATTTATTTGTTGAAAGCCAGTTTCCATTTTTTTTCTTCATACACCTGTATCTTGTTGTGAGGAGATTGGTGGTACTGTAGTTTTGATCTCAATCTACATAGTGGTGTTGTAACTAAGATGGCTTTTTATCCAGTGTGATATTAAATCTGAGTCATCAAATATTGATGCTTTTTACCCCCTCAGACACCCACAACAAATCCTTTATGTGTGATGTGTGATTTGACAGAATCATGCTGCTCTTTGATTGCTTATTTCGGTTTCCTTAAAAGAAAAAAAGGATATTGAAAGAGAAATATTATGTAATTAACTTGTATTGCATTATTTTTGTTTTAAATTGATGTGAAGAGTATTGTCTGTACATAGAGAGTCAGAAGTGCTTTTTCTTAATTACTATGAACAGAAAATATTTTTAACAGTGCGATAAAGTATATCTCTTTTTATTCTGTTTCTTTTCCAGAATTGGGTCGACCCTATAAAGGAATTGAAGAGGCAAATGAAGAGTAAGTACATTCTATGCCAACTGCCTAATCAATTATGATTCAGTACTATTCATTTCATTCCTCCTGAATTCAGATGTGTACATGTATGCAGCAGGGAAAAAACTCACTTGAAATAATAATACAACAAATAATAACAATATTTATAAAGTGCAACATATTCATCTCTAGAGATGCTCACGGTGCATACAAATAATCCTGGAATTTCTTGAAAATCCTTGAATTTCAATTTGAATTTCTTGAAATCTTTGAATTTCATGTAACTTTTCCTTTGGGATGTACATGTACATGCACATGTTTATAGAATCCATCATGTTTTTCTCATGAATATAAGAAAGGCGTGGCCTGTTTAGAGGATAAGTCACGACAAGACATTTCTATGTTCCTCTGTGAAAGTATTTAATGAAGCAACCACAGCTATACTCTGCTCTAGACAGTTCCATGAATTGCGATCTGCTCATCTTTTTGTGTTGGTAACAGTTAACTGCGCACCCTTCTATATATTATTCCAAATATAGACTTGTATGCAAATTGTGCATATAATATGTATTGGTAGATCTATGCTGTGATATTATGCAGTGGTTGTCCATCGAAGTCAGTCATCCATATTAAATAGGCAGCGCCCTGAGTATGCTATGACTGTCGATGGTCCAGTGTCTCCGTCGATGCTTCACCTCACCACTTATCCACCTCACTTCATATCGTATCTTAAGCTAGCCTCCTTCAAGGCAATCCTACAATTTTCCTTTAAGGTTATGTCCACACAGTCATGCCTTGTCATCAAACAGAATATAGATTACAAATATTCTTTGATCTGTAAAATAGGTATAATAATAATATTCCGCTTTTATATAGTGCTTAATACAATGTCTCTATAAACCGCTATACAGATAGTGGTATTAGATTCTCCCCCAAGGTTTATGGATATGGCGTCATGATTTATTATCAAACAAAATCACTTTATATCATAAGCGAGCCTCCTTCAATGCACTCCTACAATTTCACTCCAAGGTTATGTCCACACAGTCATGCCTTGTCATCGAACAATATTAAAAATTCTAGATTTATTCATTCCATTCAATAAAAAAACATATATGTACATTAAATATATTACAGGTGTAGAAAAGAAATATTATTAAACAAACATGAGAAGGTCACTTATCAACACATACAAAGGAAAAGAAATCAAACAGAATATAGATTACAAATATTCTTTGATTAGTAAAATATTATTTCATTAGATTGGATTTTCCCCAAGGTTTATGGATGTGGAGTCATGATTTATTGTCGAACAAAATGTCTTATTTTTGTTTAGCTCGATTGGAAAATGGTGGTTTGAATTTAAGTCGTAGATGGTTAAGGACGTGCAGTCATCCTTTTCAACATGCTAAATTATGAAGCAGAATAACTGCTCAATACTCTCCTTGAATTGGAAAGTAGTATTTCCAATTTAATCCCAAGGTTTATTGACATGTGAAATCATTATCATCAGGCAAGATACAGACCTTCAAAATGTTGCTTTGATATGACAAAGTAGTAAATGGATTATATATTTGATTGACATGAAATCATGATATATTATACATACAAAATATTGACAAGCTTTGCTTTGGATTTTAAAGAGTTATTTAGACAAAGTAGTGATTGGATTAGATATTTGATTGACTTGAAATCATGATATATTATCAATTAAAATATTGATGAACTCTGCTTTGAATTTCAAAGAGTATTTTAGATTGAAAGGATTGTTTTTATACAATTGGGGAAAAAAAGAGGATTATTTATAGGGGAGGGTTAGACGAGAAATACTGGTAAGAATGGTGATGTATCACTCAGAATGCATTTTCCCAATGAAAAAGAGATAGAAAGGCTGGCAGGTGTAACGGTAGATGTTCAAGTGCATCTGAGATGAGTCACACACACTTGACTATATTTGAATGCCAGTCAGTCCCATCATCCAGCTTCAAAGAGTGATACCGTCTCTCTCTAGAACATTGCATTCAAGAGACCTCTGTGTACTAGTGATGCTGTTATTACAAATCAACTTTTACTTTTATAATACTGTATAGAAATTTTCTCAGAGGACTTTGAAGGCTTGTTCTTATTTACTTTCACTGTGAGCTTTTAATATATATATATATATATATATATTTGTTTGTTTGTTGGGGGGGGGGGGGGGGTGGGGGTGGGGGTGTACAGGTCCCTTCTTTTATGTTGTAAAATAGCTGGTGGAATTATACTAGTAAGGGAAATAACCAATATCAGTAATAGTATTGTTGTAAGTTCTGCTGCTGTTACAACTAGGTAAACATTTTTGATACTTCTGCTATTACATCTAATTTTTTATTTCTTCTGAATCTGAATCTGAAAATAACATGGCTCAACACTCCTGATGGAATAAAATGAGTCGGACTCGGTGTGTACATGTACATAAAATAATAGAATAATACTGTTGGAAATGCTGTTGTACATGATCCTTGAATACATTAGGATCTTGAATTTAAGCTATGGATGGTGATGCAGAATTCCAGTCTTCAAGTGTTTTATTCTGTTTTTAGTAGTTTTACTATTATTACCACCCTTGCTACTTCCACTGTCTAATGGTAACAGAAGAACAGCGAATACCATTCACCTCAAAACTATAAAAAAATCTTTGTAAAATTAAAACGAGCCCTCTATCAAAACATCGCAGGTATTTGTATGCGCTTCCAAATATAGATATTCAAGCCACCCACAGTCATACCAATCAAGAACTCATGATATATCTTTTCAATATCCACTTCTTCAGAATTTTCCTCCCCCTGACAAGCTGGAAGAACCTCTCTCTAGGCCTGTTGTCATCAGCTCAAGATTGCCAAATAGCCCGCTATTTCTGATTTGGGAAATAAGCCCGAAGCTACAAATCGCGTCTTCATCACCTCGAGACTCGACCTTGAAACTTGAAACTCAAGCTTGAGGTATTTTACTCAGCTTTTGCGCATAGTGCAAGTCTTTGGGCTGGTGAAGACGCACAGGACAAATAGCGGGACATTTTGCAATCTAGCCCAATATATCTTGGCATGATTATCTCGACCCAATATCCCGCTATTTGCAACTTCCGGCTGAAGAGGATGCAAATCAACTGGATAATTTGCGATCGGGAAAGTTAAAATAGCGGGTTATTTGACAATCTCGATCTGATGAAAGCAGGCCTTCTGATATTGAGTTGTATCCTATGAAGAGCATTGACAGTAGTATGACCTTAGAAGGCAATCCTCCTTTCCATCAAGACCGACAGAATTTTATGAGATGAGAAAGATGGTATCATCCATTTAGAGGCGAAAGGGCATTAAAACTCTACACAATAACAGAGCTAGCACCCTTATGCCCCTAAGAAGACGGTATGATGATGCCGTCTCCTCCACAAATAAACTTGTATATCAACCATACATCATACCGTACACATTTTTATGATGGCTGTCCGACCCGACCGCAATGAAATGAAATGCTGGATTGTAATTCTTGGACTTTGGGTTTTGGTTGCAGCATGAGAGGGTAGAAATAACAATCGATAGTCTGAATGCCAGGCCCCCTCAACGGAAGTGAATGCAAATGAAATTCCATTGAAGTTGAAGATTCACAGTCTTGTTACCCACATACATAATTTAAGGTGTTATTTACATCATTTTCCTATAGGCTGTAAAGGGTTTAAGAAAAAGATATTTTTGTTGAAGATAATGACTGAGTAACATAATGATTAGAGTTTAGTCATAACAAAAGGAAGAAAATCTTAAATTTACAGAAGTTGCTCAGCTAAGTAGAAAGAAGAATTTGGAAAGCAAGATAAAGAGATAAATGACCGTTTGAAACGGAGAGAGAGAGACGGACAGACAACAAGATGGGTATATGTAGAATAAGACAGCAAGTAACAGCAAAAAAAAAGGAGAGAGAAAAGCATGAGAGAGGATGAGAAAGAAAGAGAGAGATACACTGTATGAATAGACTCACATCTGATAATTTGACAGTGATGGAGAGAGAAAGAGAGGAAAAGTAACAAAATACACAAAGATGAATAACAACATTGATGAATTGAGGGAAATGAAGCCTAAGAGTATCGTATTAAACCACAAACACATCTTTGTAATTAATCTTTTCATCGCCGCTCGTTTGTCTCTGTGGAATATGAAGGTCATGCAGAGTCCTAGATATTAATTGCTCAGCAATTCGAGCATGAAATTACACCTGGCTTACAAACCACCAACTAATCTCCTTCCTAATTCCCAAGCATCATATACGCAGTCTGGCAGTCTCTGTATGCATGCACATACGCTGTGTACCAAACCCATACTGTTACAAGTTGCTGTGGATATTTGTCCATTATGTAAATTATCCTGCATTATATGAAATGGAGAAAGTAGGCCATTTATTGGGTGCTTAGTGTATGTATAGAATGTAGCTATTAGCGTCAGACGATCATCAATCTCTCTGCTGTTAGCATTGGAATAGAGTAGACCCACAATTCCCACATCTACAATATGCATACCGGTATATCTTTGAAAGCATCATCTTTGTCAGCTCGCATAAATACCCAAGCTTTGCCTGATGTGCATTTTGTGCAGTCAAGATGTTTTTTAATTTTTACGGAATGAATAATTGCACATTTTTTTGCAATTATAGGCCTATGTCAATTTATGATTGAATTAAATTGATCTTTATTTCATTCATCATAAAAACATAACAAACATATAAAATACAAAATATAGTGTACAAGTTAAAGAGAAACATTTACAATAGACTACAACAACAAAAATATATATGAATGTGGAGACAGCTAGGAAAGCCAAAGGCTTTATTGGTGCTGCCACCAAAACAGTGATCTGCCTTGTATTGAAAACAGAAGGGAATATCCCTGATGATTTAAAGGGTTAGTGGGTTAATTTTGTCACCCCAGACATACAATTTACTCTGCACTGTGGCACTTTTCATTTTGTGAGCACCGAAGCTTGTTACAAGCACTTTCAAAATATTGGTATTTACATGTAGTTGGGTTTGATTAACAAAAAAACAAAACACATGACATGAAAAACAATTTGTTTTCTTTAAAGCCTGCGCTGTCAGACTAAGTTGAATCCTTTTACAATTCTTTACTCTGGCATAGTTTTTCATCTTGGGTCTGAAATATCCCTTCCTCCAAAACTGCCATTCCAAATATGTGGCATCACATTCACTGGGAAAATACTGCGAGCTATCTATTGGACTTCAATCTACTCGGCCATTCAGAAACTGGTCTTAAATGTCCAACATTGTTATTTGATATACATGTATTATTGAATATTGATATTACGTATAAATTGGTCAACTGGGCTATTGATTCAAATCAATAGCAACTTGATATCAATCGCAAATCTGAAATAAAGTGATAGATCGAAGCTTGTAACTTTGCAATTGATGCATAGGTTTTCTGATCGATGTGGATCAATCACAACTTTTAATCAGACAGCTAGGCCTTTACCAGTATTTAATTTTATTGATCTCACTTCAGGGTGGAGATATACACTGTACATGTAGTATTTTATATCATATTTCGTGGTTCGAAATTACATGAGATCCCGCCAAGCGCATGCGCAGTCAATTCGCCGCGCAATTGATTTTTACCGGGAAAGTAACTTTCCCTCAGCAGTCAAAATACCTAATTTCAGCGTTTTTTCGGACCAGCGGTTTCGAAAAAATACTACAATAGGGAGAGAAACTCTCCTTTTTCATGTTTTGAAAGACTTTTGAGAATCTGTGCTGTTTTTTATCAAAAATCAAAGTTTTGCTCCGATTTCCTCCTAAATATTCATAAAATAAAGATCAAACTTCAAACGGTAAGTTCTCGTTTAATCTTACTAATTTATTAGTCTGTCCGAAGTATAACCCCTGATTGCCATTTCCGAAAAGCTTCAGGCACAAAACCTCTTTTATTTTATAACATGCCATTTTCAAGATATGATGGGCATTCTGACAGTTGCACATTCTCGTTTTTTCTTGATAAAGGAATGCAGTTCAATTTGTTGTTTTCAAATATAAACTTTTAAGAGACCCCACTTTTAAATGTAATAAGGATGACATTCTACCAGAACAGTGCGATGTGGGAAAGAGTAAAATGTTCCCTTGCCCTGAGAGAAAGGCATGTTCACATACCGTATACCGTATTACATTTAATACCACTGCCTCAGCTTTTCAATAAAAAATTAAGACAACTTAAGTGTATCAAACTTTTGTATCTTATAACATGCAGATAAGTGATTATGTATACTAGCTACTAATAATACATCTCCACTTGACAATCATTTAGTACCTTCCCCGAAAGAAACACAGCGATTTACTGCAGCATATGTGAACGAGCTTTCAAGTGAGTGGGTGGGGTCAAAGAAACATTGTGACACATCAAAATATTGCTGCAAATGTTATTAGTACGAGTTTCTCACTTGGCAAATTCAATAACATTTCTCACAGCCTGACGTGTGAAGGGAATTTAACCTAGATTTGAAGTTAAAGAAATGGTTGTGGACTTTGGTAAAGAGTTTACTTGGTATACATACTCGGACAAACACAGTATCACCGTTTACAGAGAACAAAAATCTATAGTCTGGACTCCGAACCATTCTCTTTTTATACATCCTGATTTCTTCTAAAGACGGTGTTTGAAAACTAGAAAGCTCTGGTCTGTAGAGGCCTAAAAAATGAACTTGAAGCTTTTGAGACAGCAATTTCATACCGTCTGACCAGCAAAATGCCTTGTTGATAGATTTCTACCAACCCATCTCATTTTGCCATGGGAGTTGTCATACCAGAAGGTTATAGAACCAAAATGAGTTTCCAGACAGCTAGAGGCTGTCATCACCTTTGAATTAACCCAGCGGATTTATAATTTTTGGTATAAATATCATTGACTGCAATGTACGTTTGTATGTACCTGTTAGATTTAACTGGTTTGTGAAATTCTGAATGATTAAGCATCTCTTTTGAGGACTTTATAGTCATACTTACAAAGGTATATCCAGTTTGTTCTGGCTAAGTATTATAGTATTTGAGACTTTCTCTATACAGCGAGATTAGCCCAATGTTGTCATTTGTTAAGTTGTAGGTCTACATTCTGTCAAGAGAGTTGTCTGCGATACCTGAAGACCAGACCCAAGTAAGCTGTCAGACAGCTGCTTTCTTCACCTCTCTAATCCAGCTTATATCATAGACCTGTTAATACCATAAGCTACCTGTCAGATTTAGAAGGCAAATTAATATGGCTAATTTTTAATAAAGTATCATTTTTAGAGGACTTTATGGTCATACTTACAATCCCATGTCCAGTTTGTTCCTGCTAAATCTTATGAGTATTGGAAACCTACATTTTATGAGTCTGGCATATTGTTGACAGACCCTGAGACTGAGTTTTAGTTCTACCAAACAGTATCATTTTGCGGAGAGATCAAGGAGAGATTGATCGTACTAGGAGCTTTGACCTAAAATGAGTTTCCAGACAGGTGCTTTCATTACCCCTCTAATCCAGCTGATTTATAGACCTGTTAACACCCACAGCTTCCAGTTAATAGAGTGATAACACACCAGCCCAATGCAATAGCTTACAGGTGACAACTCTTCATTGTGTGGGTGAACTTGGGCTTGACAGTATACTGGTAGTTTTAGAGGTGTCGTGACCATGATCGTAGTTGATATTTCAACGGACTGTGGATCAAATGGTTTGCGGTTTGAGTCCTGCAGCTATAGTTTTGTCATTTGGCAAGATTTTAATCTATATATATGGCAGGAATTAATTACTTGAAATGCTAGAGTGCCATAATGGCAGCTAAAGCTGGGGTAATAATTGAGGAGCACCATTTCAGGAGTGTCAAGTCGGACAGACATGAGTGCTGTTCATGAACACACTATCATTACAGGTTCGTTAAAGTTTTGTTGGACGGATTCACTGTTTGAAAGAAATACAGGAGCAAACTTTGGTGCAAATTAATAAATGCCCACAGACATGAAGCGGAAAGGAAGTATAGATTGAAATAATATTCATCATTATTAGATATTATAAGTTTTTTGTAGGCCTATACATCTACCGGTACATGGACATGTATATAGCTTTGCATGTAATTCCTTTTGAAGGTATTGGAAAAAAATCAAACCCAACAACCTTAAATTGAAATGGTGTTTGTTAAAAGAGAACGTTTGAAAATGAAAGAAGTAATAAATCTGTGTGAATACAGCTATGGTGGCCTATATTTTATAGTAGAGGTAGAGCTCTACAAAGTGAAGTATCTAGGTGGTTGATTAGCTAGGTATTCAATGACCAACCAGTCCAATAATAACCTTGATGCCTTTAATAAAGTATGACTCTCTTCCTCTGAGAATTCATATTGGTATAGAAGAAGACGTGAATGCCTTTACCGGATTGCAGCTCTCTATAGAATCCTGGCATGATGTACATGTAGGTCTAAGGGTGTTAGTCTCTGAATCTTTCATGAATCGCAAGACACCCAAAGGCATAACCAGTTTGGATTGCTCTAGAATTGGATTTATCATTCTGATGTAAGCTCATTAGGTGCGTTTCCATTAGGCTGGACAAGTCTCCATTAGGCTGGACAAGTTTTCATTAGGCTGATCAAGCTTGAGCTTGAGATATTAGACCGATCAGCCAGCTACATGTAGCTCTTCTTCAGAAAATGAAAATTGAAGTTTCCATCAGCCTCTCTCAAAGGATCCCTACTCACTCGGGGAATACAGGTTTACTAACATATTCAAATTGTATGCAAAGTTTTAAAGCAAAGGCTGTTCTTGACAACCTGTAATCTTGCTCATGCATGCCTGTCATTGCAACACATAATATACGCAAACTGTATTCCTAGTATTGTAGTTTATTCATTAACAACGGGTTAATGCAATAACTCGTCACGAGGTCCCAGGAAAGAAACATCTGTATATTTGGATTTGTTAGTAAACCTGTCTATTGGTCCAAGCTCCATGTACAGAGTTTATAAGCAAGTATTACTCACACTGTACATATGTTCAGTGCAAACGATCACACAAAATGATCAATAAGGGTTATTTTATAAACAATCTTTATTTTGCTTGTGGTGATAGACATACATGTATAGCTTGAACTCCAAGTGCGAAAGGACAATTTACAACTGGCAATTTGCATCTCCACCACAAATTAACTCCAGGTAGTGGTGATCAGGCCAATTTCCAAGGATCAAAATGAACAAGCTACATAGCTAGGAAAAGTAGGCTAATATCGACTGGCCTTTTGTGCCAACAAAGTCAAATTGACACTCCCCTCTTCATACTCGTTTTGCCCAAGGGATGCACTTGAAATACACAATAAAAGGAAGGGTATAAAAAGAAATGGAAAATAGGTGATCATTATTTAGTCAGTTCTGGAAGAGTTCTAAAGCGGCAAGGCTCTAAAGAAGATGAAATAAAGGTGAAGTCATGTCAAAATAGCGATTAGGTCTATAGGATGTTATAAAAAATAGTTCCATGATCCCGTAGTATTGTTGAACTTATAATTTCTTGCCATTTGTGTAATATTCACAGGGAGCTGCAGATTCTATACTGCTATTCACATTTCACAGGGTGCTTATGCAGTGCCCATAGAAGAGGCATTTTAGGTAAAGTTGTTTCTCCTCATCCAGGGGAAGTAAATGCAAAGCTGATGGGAGCTTCTTTCTAGAATTATTTTGACTAAATAAACTGTAAATCACACATGCATAAATATAAATAACAACCCAGCTACAATAAATAATAATAATCATGGGTTCTTGTATAGCGCTCATGTCAGTCAGATTTGACCCTCCTGGCACTCCCGATTATCACCCTGGTTCTTTATGACTTACACTTAAATATAGAGATTGATTGAATGTGTAATTGTCTTTAAGAAGTTTCCTTTCAGTAGTAGGTAAGGGAAAAGCCATGTTTCAGACACTTCATGTTTGGGGAAGGCAACATTGATCAAGGTCAATATGTAGGAACACCAAGTGAAAAATACTAATTTATAATGTGACATTTGCATGGGAAATGATTTCATAGCTTTGATCAGTCAGGAAAACCCAGAATCAAAAGACAGGAAGAGGGAACTTGACATTAAATTCTTCCTTTTTATATATTATTATAGATTGAATGTGGGTGTGTGAAAGGATTGGTGAATGGAAGTCAACCTCAATGATAAATTAAAATAACAGATGGTTGGATCAAATAAAGCTTCTGATTTGATAAGAAGTTAGAATTTTAGAAACATGAGCAAAAGAGAAAGCGAGAAAAAAAGTATGGATCGATATCATACATGTAGCCTTAAATAGTCCTCACCAAGTTTTTAAAGTTTTAATTATGTGAAAAATTGATTTGTCCAATGTATGTTTCTTGAGAATGTGACCTGTCCATGTATTAAAGCTTACATTTAAAAATATTATAACATAGACCCTAATTCAACCAGTCCACCTTTCATTCTTGTGTCACAAAAAACATCAAATTTACAAGGGGTATGGATAATTTAGTTGTTAATTAACTGTAGCTAGTTGATAAAGGCCTATATACAGTACATAGGACCTATGTGTTTGACTTTGTGCATGCTGCTCGTTCATCAAACAGATGATTCACTGTTTCAATACATTGTCACAATGAATTAAGGACCTACATGTACATGTATTAGGATAGGATGTGTTACAATAAGATCAAAATTAGTGAACAAATATGTTTAGTTTTAATCTCTGTCTCACTCTGAGGCTAAGATGACCATCAAGAATACTCACTCCATTACAATGTATATTTAGTCATAGGTTATGTTTACACAGCCTTTTCCAACTAAGTGTGATTAGATTCTTTTAAATCATGTTTTGCTTGAAATTAACCTTGAATCCGTATACTGGGAGCAGTGTAAAAATGCATTTTGTAATCAGAAAGATCCTTTTTTGTTGTCATTGATTTTATTTTTTTTGAAAAAGAAAATACTAGCTTTCTAGCCAGCGAACACTATGTTTTTCTCTACCCCCCCCCCCAGTTTTGTAGACCTCTTGATCTCAATTATTGTCCGTCCCCATTTATATTTTTACTACTAGCTGGGAGTGAGATATGATTAGAATTATACGAGATGGAATCAGAGTACGGGTGCCTGATATCAAATCTGTCCTAGAATGAACTTGTAGAGTCTATCTTGAGATCACTGACATGACTGAAGAGATGTAAGTGATACTAAAGGTTATCCCATTCATGCAAACAACCCATTTTAGTATTAAAGTATGCATCAAGGTATGAGAGAGAACTTGAAAAGCATAGTGGACATTGTTCCTAGCTAAGTGTTTTAGGAAGTTAAGTGTTTGCTTTGAGTGGGTAGTTAATAAGATGATATGATTACAATAAAATGTTAACAGGATATAGGCTATTGAGAGAATTATCCAGTCAACTTGACTGGCAATTAAGAATATATAACCAAAACCACTATGTAAAACAAAGAATAGAAGTGGGCCTCTTTTTAATTGTTGATTAATGATTATAGGAAGCAACATTGTATTAGCTCTATTAAGAGGTCAATTGCTATGTCTCTCCTTAGTGATATAAAGTCAGTATTGTATTTCATCATTGAGAGAATTATCCATTCAGCTTGACTGAAAATTAAGAATATATAACCAAAATCACTATGTGAACCAAAGAATAGAAGTGGGCCTCTTTTATTTGTTAAGTACAGGAAGCAACATTGCATATAAAGCTGAAGCTTTTTTCATATTTCAAGAGGTCTAGGCGGTCAATTGCTTTGTCTCTCCTTAGTGATATAAAGTCAATATTGTATTACATACA
This sequence comes from Strongylocentrotus droebachiensis, assembly GCA_035222895.1. NCBI lineage: Eukaryota > Metazoa > Echinodermata > Echinoidea > Camarodonta > Strongylocentrotidae > Strongylocentrotus > Strongylocentrotus droebachiensis. The sequence goes on along the minus strand of JAVYIG010002001.1, from coordinate 97,038 downwards.
AATTGTTCTCAATTATTTTTGTCAAGAGCTTGAAGCCATCTTGTAAAATCAAATATGGGAATTTTACATCTTTATTAACAACATAAAACCTTTAAGGGTACTTTTGACATGATCAGATCTTATTAAATACAGTGTATAAATGTAGTGGAACTTCATACTCTAAGTTTCTGGATATCCCTCGCTTCAAGCTAAAGTTCAAGTGCGCATTCATATTTGGTCCATTTTTCCTCATTGATTCTCCCATTTTTCCTCATTGATTCTCCCAATATGAAACAATGTACGACAGAGTGTCCTACAATGCCAAGTTCACTCATCTCTCCCTCCTGTCAAGTTACCCCCTACAGCCATTTGTATTGACCCGTGACCTTTTGACATGACCTTTATGTTGCTGATGGCTAAAAGATGATGTTGCTTGTAAGATGGAGGCCTGGGAAAGTACCTGTTTCCCACCGCTCTCAAACTCATCAATCTTCTCCATTTAAAGGGGATCTCCACTTCAGTTCCAATCTAGAAATTGAATTTCAAGAGAGTCTGTCTCAAATGTTTAACTTGTGGAGTTAATTTTGCATTAGAAGGGCTGTTTGATATATCTGTAAACAGAACTTCGAAACTGAGTATCAATTTGTAAAATGATAAACATATTTGCAGATGGGCATATATATATTCGGTATAATACAAATATTTCATCAAAATAATCTGGTGAAATGGGATTTCACTGCTAATATACCCATTAACACTCCTTTATGATAGAGCATATCAGTTTGATTATTATAAGAAAAATTAATCAAGCTCTTTTTTTGTTTTTTTTCTCTCTTCCTTTTCTTATTTTTGTAATGTTTTTTTTTGTCTAGTGTGTTTCAATTTTCTGCTCCTGTTAATGACCAAGCATACCTGGAAATATAGATGTGTTCCCATTGCGATGAAGCAACCCCTTTTAAATTTAACGTCAGATGAACCCTATTTTTAGATGGCTCGAATTACTTCAGAAGTCAGTCTTCCCTTTTAAGCCTCTATTTCGCAAAAAAAAAACCTCTTTACCATGCACCTGCCCATGGCTAGAATATGAAGGACTTAAATTCAGAAGTCATTATTCATTCATGTATTGAGGTCAAGTCCTCTCATTCTATACTCCAAACCTGCTCCATGCTTGGCCATCAGATGCTGTGATTTACCCCTTCACATAAATGATCATTCACATTGAAGGCACTGTGTGAAAATGTCTTGAAGTGGTCGAGATGATTGTATTTTTATCAGTAAGTGTCTGTGAGTCACAATATGGATCTGCATAATTGTACTATTCTAGGGGATACATTCTTTCCTGTCAGAATTTTGAGCATATTTTTTTCATCTTATTTTTCAAGAATATTACAGTGATTTATGCTCCAGTTCCCTTCCTAAGTTTTCATCTTTCTGTACCTTTCTATCCATTTCTTTCTTCTATCGATGCTATACAAACAAACCATACAAACAAATATTTTTTTAGACCTGACTTCTATTACCCCGATTGGAGTGCAGCTCAGTGTTGTTTAAATAGATATGTAGAAGAGCTCTTCCTTTTGATAAAATACAGTCACTTTCATCACACTGCATCTTGCACACAAGTAGCACTGACTTTCATCCATTGCGTTGTCCTTGATTAGATTTTCGGTGTGAATGGGTCCAGGCGAAGGATTTAGACGAGATGAAGACCTCTCACACTGGTCTCATAAACATAGCACTTTACTTTAACCCTTTGGGTGTGCTATATAGATTTCAGGTATGACTGGGTCCAGGCGATTGTTATGAGATAGATTTAGATGAGATGAAGACTTCTCACACTGGTCTCATAAAAATAGTACTTTACTTGAACCCTTTGGTTGTGCTAGATTATATTTTAGGTGCGAGTTGGTCCAGAAGATTGTTATGAGAAGGATTTAGACTAGATGAAGACCTCTCACACTGTAAATCTCTCCCATCCATCTTCATAAACCCTTGTCTTCATCGGCTGGAGTTGGCCAAATAGCCCGCTATTTCTGATTCGGGAAATTAGTCTGAAGTTACAAATCGCTTCCTCATCAGCTCGAACTCGAGCTCAAGAAATTTGCTCAGTGTTCGTGCCATAGTGCGAGTCTTCAGGCTGGTGAATCGGGCCATAGTTTGAGTCTTCAGGCTTGTGAAGACGGACCGGACAAATAGCGCCATTATATTATACAATGTCCAGACAAATAATGAAATGATTAATTATTGTATAGTTTAACAGTTTTTATCCAGCTATACAAGATTCTTGTTAGTCTGAATGGGGCTAGTAGCAGGTTGATATTAAGGGATTCATGCTTTATGCATGAGCAAGGCAAGGTTAAGCTTCCATCAGCCTTTTCACACACAGCTAAAATTCTATAAACATGACTAGTATAAACGTGTTTCGAACGTGTTTAAACTAATCACGAGCCTTTCACACACAGAAATTTCGGTGCGATCGTTAATCGTTTCGTGATTAACTACTGCTCGTAAAATGCGCAGTAGTGCCATTGCGCATTGAAGGTCATGTCACATCAATCAAAGCGCACGCTCCATTCAGTTTAAACACGTTTAAACACGAATAACCTTTCACACACAAAATGTCAAGCTCACTAGATACGAACTTCGTATTAAGGCTGCGACGGGTAGTCGAATGCTCGAGTACCCGCACGGTTGACAACTACTCGGGTACGATTTCTCGTACCCGAATATTCGGCCGCAAAAAAAAAAAAATTAAAAAAAAAAAAAAAAAAATGTCCAGGCCCACGCTTACCCGTGCCAGGGAGAGCGGCAGCCGCTGGCATGGTACCGTCGGTAAAAATGTTTCCCAACTCAAGCACTGTCAAACTCACCTTTCAGAAACTGGGACCAAATGTCCAGATTTCTGTTTGGACTTGGAGGAAAATGGATTATTCTGCCATCTTTGGTTTTAAAACAGCATTGTTTACTGTTATTATTCTTATTAAATCGGCGCCTTCAACTGCAACTCAAAGTAAAATTGCATGCGTTTTGGGCGAGGGATCTGAGAAACTGCCGAGTGGTATGGTAGTGGCAAAAAAAGTCAAAAAAGAAAAAAAAGTCAAAAAAGTCAAAAAAGTCAAAAAAGTCAAAAAAGTCAAAAAAATCAAAAAATTCAAAAAAAATCTAAAAAAGTCAAAAAAAGTCAAAAAAATTATAAAAAAACATGGCGTCCGAATACTCGAGTATTCGCCTGTAAGCCTGGGAGTGTACTCGGGTACCTCATTACACTGTTGTGCACAGCCTTACTTCGTATCTGCAGCCTGCTTTTAGGAGCGTATGGATCGCGACTTCGTATCTATCCCAACATCGTATAAACGATGTTCACACTGGGAAATTTTGTCTATAAACATGTTTAAAACTTTACGATGATTCTAATCATCTCTAGATACGATGAATTTTAGCTGTGTGTGAAAAGGCTGTAAATGACATGGTAATCAGGCGAAACCATGACAAAAAAGTTATGAATATCATTATGAGCTCCATCTAAATAAAGTGATAGCAGAAGCAGGGTATGTGAGTAAAACACCTCCCTGGTAGAAGGCTCTTTTCTTTATCTGGTGGTTGAGGTGCCCTTGAACAAACCGTAGCCACGTGAATAAATTCCTAGTTTCTAGACCACTTTCTCCTGCCTTCTGCCTTCGGACTCCTCGTTTTGTTATTTTATATTTTGTTATGATATGATAAAGAAAAATACTGGTACTTATTTTTGAAAATCTAGAGAATGAGCTACCAAAATTTGTTCTATGAATGGATTTGAAATTTGTTTTTGACTAATTTGGAGCTCTGTAGTGAAGTGGCAAGTGAAAGTCCTTTATAGAACATTTGTGCTGAATTTGACCCAATAGCATTGGTATGTGCAAGAAAAATAATAACTCTCAATGACATGGAACCTTCTCCTGGTTTTCAAAATCTGAACAAGAACTAGGAATACTTCTAGTAACATTTATTAACACACATATCTGTCTACTGTGTAAATTCATACAGCAAAGATGATCTTCATAGTAACTGTAGGACACCAGTTGCTGCTACAGTATGTACATGTATGTAATCTGATAATACAAGCATTAAAAACAAATGAGGTCAATCTACTTAGAATATCAATTTTTACAACTTTTGTTGTTGTTGATTGATTTGAAGTTCTATTTTGTTTTTCGGTTACACGGGGAGATACTGTTTCATTGTCCTGTATAAATTCAGTCATTAATATGATCTTCATAAAATAAACTGGGATATAGGTTGCAGCTGGACTTCTACATGTATATCTATTTGATAGTACAGTCGATGGAAATAATATGATCATTCATTATATAAGAATATAACTTTTTACAAACGAATTCCTTTGATGATCGAAAGAGGCATTTTGTTTGTCAGTTTAATACAGGAGAGATATATACTCTTTCATTAGCCTTCAAATAATTTTGTACAACTTAAAAAAAAATTGAAAGAAATATCTTATTTTTCAGTTACAGGGAAGATGTTGATTCATTGTCCTCTTATCCTCTATATATCTTCTAACAATTGCACAGCAATTAGCTTTTTGAGGGAGCTAGGGTAGATTTCAATATCAATATAAAATCCAGCTATTTATCCACATACAATGGGATGAAACAAATAACAATAGACCTGTGGGAGCTATAGAGGTTATGCAAACATTCATTGATTGTGATTGCATATTGTCAAAAAGGATTGCGTGTACATGTAAAAGTAAATTGCTATTATGTTTTTTTCATTTATGCATGGGTTGTCCTGGAAGTGGTATGGATTTATATCAAAGCAATATAAACACCATCATAATTCCACACAGGATGCTATGCTGTGAGCAATGTTTAGAAAGAATTACGAAGAATGAACCAATGTCATTGTTAAAATCCGATTGTTTCCAGCTGCAACATTTTCAGAAATCTTTTATGTAGAGGCAAGAGTTTTGATTACACACCAGACAGATTGTTCTAAAAATTGTAAATCTCTAATAAAAATGTATAAACTAAACGAAAATAATGATAATACTTAAATATACATGCATAATAAGAAAAAACTCTCACATTTACTACACATTCATACATTTACAGCAACATTTCTGCAATAGACCTGAATGTTGCGTGTTGCATTTATTAACAAAAATATCAAAATCTGTAAAATTTTATCTGTATGTTATGGGAGTAACAAGAGATGTGTGAAAGTGCAATTATTTTGTCATGGACACGTCTTCTGGCTCTCAATAATTACATTGTTCTAGGTGATGCTCAGCTAATGAACATCTGAATAAACCATTGCTCGAATGATTCATACTCACATTATAATCACGTTTCATACTAGGTATCAAAACAAGAGACCCTTTCACACATCTTTGGAAATATTGTGATGTCAACAAAGTGGTCTTTTTCACTGTAGCATTAAATTTACATGTATGTGTAGCCATGTTTCTGTACTTAACAGATGGTATTACTATAGATGAGTGGAGGACACATTGTCTTGGGTGTGGGAAGGGGGGGGGGGGGGGAGAAGGCGCTCATTAGTTCTGTAATTATTGAGTTTGGGTTTCCATCATGTATCTTGTTATGTTTGTTTTCTTTTACCATTATATTTATCAGGGAAGCAACCCTGTACATGTCTTTCAAACCTTGTGCTGCATCCCCAGACATACATGTACGTGTTTTTACTGAATGTCTGAGTAAATACAAATCTTATCCCCAATTGGATGATTTCAGCCCTACATTGTATCTTTGGTAGATCACTTGTTTCATTCAGATTTGTGAGGAAAAGGTACAGTTAGGGTTAGGGCTTGGATTACTCTTGCAAACCATGTAGGTTTCTTGCTGCTACTTTATAGCAAATAAATCATCGTAAGAATTTGTCAGATCATCAATTTCTTACAGAATTAACTCAATTAAGGATATTCCACTCAATATCATGAGAATCTGCTTTCATTTTCATTCTCTTTTGAAATAAATCAAGCACTATCCTTCACCAAATTTTATAGAAAGGAAAAATTTTCCCCCAAAATAATGGGATTTATGTGGATGGAGCTACTTTTGGGGATCTTAGCGTGGAGCATGTGTGCCTAGTCTGAGGCAAGGAAATAGTTGATCATCTCACGCTGTGTTTGAAATTCAATCAGATTAATTCAGGAAATCTGAAGGATATTCACATTATTGTTAGTTGAAGTGGTTCCAGGACTCTAATGTTGCATGTGGTCTATTTAAAGATGTGTACATGTATCTCCTTCCTTTCATTGCTGTACACTGTAGGTAGTTCAAATAAGCAAACTTGTTATTAGGCCATTAAAAAATATATACATGTTTAGCGTCCCCGCCCGCTTCTTTTTTTGGGGGCCCCCTCCTATTTTTGTTTTTTTTGTAGAATTTTTTAGATTTTTTTTTTAAAAGAAAACAAAAACATGAAAAACACTGCTAAAATGGATCTATTTCCAATTTAAAAAAAAAAAAATAAATTGTCGGCGGCCATCTTGAAAAATAGCCCAACTGTTAGAGAAAATGAACCGAGCGGCCATTTTGAAAGAAAAAAGAAAAGAAAAAAAGGGCCTCCTCATTCCTATCTTTAAAAAAATGGACACTTAACATGTTTTTTTGTTTTATTTGGCCTTATTAGAGAAGGAGAGACAGAAAGAGGATGATAGAGACAGAGAGAGTAAGATAGAGAGAGAGAGAGAGAGAGAGAGAGATTGGTATGATTATGAAGTGACAGTTGATATAGAGGGGAAGCCATCATGGTCAAATGAAGGAAAGAAGCATCAATACATGTCCTGAAATGATAAAAAAAGTCCCCTATGAATTGCTCATCATGCATACATGTACATTACAGTGACTTCTCTTCAACCCGACACCTGTGACAGTCTATAACTAGTATCTGAAAAAAGATATTTATGCATATTTTTGTCCCAATATTTGCATAATTTGATTTAAAAGCATTACAAAAAAAAATATTAAGTGCAAATTACACAATGGAGTAGCATATATAGATAACCCTTTCCCAATCCATGAATATAATATTTTAGCCCTTCAGAAAAACTATAGCAGTAAAATAATATATACCGGTAACTATTAATGAAATATTCGTAAGTGGTAGTTAACAATTTTAAGCCTTACTATTCTGTTATGGACATATGCCTATTTCACACGTTCATCCTGTTTGATGTCTGTGTCGTTCATTCACATTAAAAAACATTTGAATATCCGTATTTACAACTGTAAAACCATTTGCTTATTGACATAACCCAACTTCTATTCTTGTACATGTACGTCATGCATGTATTGTAGACCTGACTTCATACACATGTATATTAGTCGAGATGAATATTTTCTCCCTCTTCCATATTGTGATCAGACAATACACTGACAACGTGGCTATATAATACTAATGCACATCTCTCTTCTCACTCTGTCCCTCTCCCTCTCTCTGTCTGTCTGTCTGTCTGTCTGTCTGTCTCTCTCTCTCTCTCCTATTCTCCTCTTCTCCCTCTTTCACCCTAGTCGTCATGGCACATTAGAGCTGGCAGCATCCATTTAAGTCGTTGAGAAATTGCCAATATTGCAGGTACTAAAGCGAGAGAAAGGTCATGGGATATATTTCGAGTGTAGAACTAGCAGTGAGACGGGATCCATTGTGTCATAGCAGGGAGGGTGTGTCGTAATATGAGAAACTAAATGAAAAGCACTGGTAGTATCTGTTTGATTACCAGTTTTCTACCTTAGTATACACCTGGAGTACATTCATACTTATGATCATCCTTCGTCTGAAGGATGCTCTGGCACATAGGCATTTTATTTCACACTTTATGACAACGAAATTAAAATAAAACGAGGCTAAACGATTTCATAACATGGATGGGTCTCTGATGACCTTGCACTATCTTATTCTTATATTTTAAATGGATCGAGCCTACAAGAAAATGAAGTATGCTGTGGTTCATACAGTCAGTAACACACTATTAGATAGTCAGGGACCTCATCCTTCACAGAGTTGTAATTGATTCAAATCAATGGCAACTTGAAACCGCCTATCTCTTAAATCCCCACTGTACTACTTGTAGCTACTTGCTCCCTCTATATAGAAAACAATGCCTATAAAGCGGTGCCTGTTGGTCCCCATGCTCCTCATGCTCCTCATGCTCCTCTTTTTCTTATGTTAATTGAGAGCTGAGTTGATGAGATGGTCTAATTCCTCCTGGCTTAACTAGTACAGATGGGCTTTAAAGTACACAGTTGCGATTGATTTCAACTTGATTTCAAGTTGCAATTGATTTGAATCAATGGCAACTAGTTATAATACAGTACCCATTTTTACGTAAAAATGTCTTCTTACTCACGGAGTAGGTAGGCCCTATATATCTTACCCTTTAATTAGTTTGAGCGTTCCAACTCTTGATGTTGATGGAAGTGTTGTCAAGGTATATGTCAGAGGCATTAAAAGTCATGTGATGGCTTTTCTTTCATATTCGTGGTATTTCAATTACTACACATGTGCAGGTACCAGCAAATGACTTTGTGTGGGATTTTTCTGATAAAATAGAAGAAACATATGTATGAAGCCATGATTTTAAACAAATTAAAATTGAAAATTGTATGGTTAGAGAGGTTCTTGTGGTGAATGATTCTCAGTTAATCCTGAGAAACAAGTTATTACGTGTTTAAAAAAAGAAGATATTTGTCATGTACATGTATGCTGAATTTGCTTTCTAAATGTGTCGCATCACTTCTCAAAGTAGTGATGAACAACCTGAGCTTGTAATGCACAATGATAGCTACATGTATAACATGTATTACATATTTGAATTTTACATAACTTTATCAATGCTAACCAACTAATCTACATTCGGATCCTAAAATGTCAAAACTTTCACATGGGGCTCATGCACGCAGGCCCTATATATCTCCGTCTGGACCCTCTACACAAACAGTTAAACTGCTGGCAAGTTGACCATAAGATGGTGTTGTGCAATAAACAGAATGCTAGGGCAGAAAGTTCATCCGTCCAGTATCGCTTTATAAAAGTATGGAACCCTGCATTATCTCTAAATAACGATTCCATTTTTATCTTTTGTTCTCCTTGTTACAGATGGACCCTGGTTATTCTACTTCAATGTCAAGTTTTATCCACCAGATCCAGCACAGCTCAAAGAAGATATCACAAGGTATGTAAGACTATATGACTGCAGGAAAAGGGGCGATTCAATGTAGGTCACTATCCTGATAAACGGTTGTACTTTACCTGAGAAATGACTGTAACAAAGATAGTTTATGGGCCTAGCAACATCCTCATTGAAACAATATAGATATAACAAGTTTGTATTCCCAGTGTTAGAGATCCATTGGCATATGGAAGGGGAGGGCTTCAAATACTTTTTTGTTCCTCATTAATACACAGAACGTGCATTCTATCACTTATACAGGGGGGGGGGGGGGGACCCTGAACTGCAATTTACATGTATACACCTTGCTAACATTTGAAGTAAATTGTGTTTTAAAATCTTGTTCTTTCTATGTAGCCACCCCCTTTCCCATACAAAGATCTGATCTTGTTTTTTAATAAACCAAACAAGAATGACAAAATATTCTAATACCGCACTGCTATGTCAGAGTCTTTCATCCCCCAACCATCACAAAACAGTATACATGTAGCGCAAATATCTAGTCGTGAGTGGGATTTCTTTTTTTAAAGCAAACGAGTGACAAATCATTCAAATATTTTTAATTCCATCCTGGTTGATGGATGACAGTCAGCGGAAAGAGATGATATTGAGTTAATCCATGCATGGGATGACAAGAGACAGGGAACCAGTCCCTCCTTATTAAGACCCACCCCACCCCCTCCAATGATCACACATAAAAAAATAGGTTGTTTTTATCTACAGTACAACTCAAATGTCTAGATGGCGATTGGGACCCCCCTCCCCATCCCCCTCCCCCACTAACTGAGAGTGACAAATCCAAATATTTTCCATTCCATGCTGGTCAATGGAAACTAAGGCTGCGACGGGTAGTCGAATGCTCAAGTACCCGCACGGTTGACAACTACTCGGATACAATTTCTCGTACCCGAATATTCGGCCGCAAAAAAAAAAAAAAAAAAAAAAAATGTCCAGGCCCACGCTTACCCGTGCCAGGGAGAGCGGCGTCCGCTGGCATGGTACCGTCGGTAAAAATGTTCCCAACTCAAGCACTGTCAAACTCACCTTTCAGAAACTGGGACCAAATGTCCAGATTTCTGTTTGGACTTGGAGGAAAATGGATTATTCTGCCATCTTTGGTTTTTAAAACAGCATTGTTTACTGTTATTATTCTTATTAAATCTGCGCCTTCAACTGCAACTCAAAGTAAAATTGCATGCGTTTTCAGCGAGGGATCTGAGAAACTGCCGAGTGGTATGGTAGTGGCAAAAAAATCAAAAAAATCAAAAAAATCAAAAAAAATCCCAAAATTAAAAAATTAAAAAAAAAAAAAAAAAAAAAAAAAAAAAATATCAACAAAAAAAAAATAAAAAAAATAATAAAAAAACATGGCGTCCGAATATTCGAGTATTCGCCTGTGAGCCTGGGAGTGTACTCGGGTACCTCATTACACTGTTGTGCACAGCCCTAATGGAAACTGATGTGAATGATGATATTGAGTTTATACATGTACATAGAATGACCCGACCCCCCCCCCCTCCCCCCACTCTAACTGAGAGTGACAAATCATCCAAATATTTTCCATTCCTTGCTGGTCAATGCATGGAAACTGATGTGAATGATGATATTGAGTTTAATCATGGAATGACCCCTCCCACTAACTGAGAGTGACAAATCATCCAAATATTTTCCATACCATTGTGGTCAATGGAAAGTGAATGATGATGTTGAGTTTATGCATGGAATGACGGGATACAGAGAACCAGGCCTAAGTGCAATGTGACAAGCAGCTTTAAAAACTCCCTGCATTTTTGTGGGTCGGTTGGACAGCTGGAACTTTACAATGTTAGATGCAGAAGGAATTAAGAAACATTTACAACTATATCGCTTGTATAATGTTATCAAATCATGTGTAGTGTCAAATGACCATAACAATGATTATTATTTCTTCAACGGCCCCTTCTAGGGCATGGTAGAAATACAGTTGAATAATACAAATATAATGTTCAACAATGATATTAAAAAAACACAGACAATCCTTAAAAACAAGAAAATCTTTGGCAGCGAACAACAAACAAATGTAGGCAAGCTTTAATACCAATGTGGTATTTTCCTCTTTATCTGAATTCAGAATTCAGAATTATCCATCAATTGCGTTATGTTAGAAGCATTTTGGATTTTATTCATCCATTCACTTATGAAAAAGAAATAAATTGTCACATACACAGGATTGTTACTTGCTCCTTTCTGTCAGGAAGGGTTCTGTAGGGGGCCCTGGAGTCTTTTTGGTAAAGGAGGACGAGTAGGGACAGAGGTTTATTTTAGCAGAATAAACATGTCATCTCCAGGTACATAAATCAATGCAATGGTACAGAGATACCCCTGTGCGACCGTAGTTAGGTTCATATGATAGTCTGTAAACTTTAAGTTTAGGTCATAGTTTAAACTTATCTTGTAGTTCAAGACCGTGCAGATGCACCTGTGGTTATAAACATGTTACATATACTTGAAATTTATAAACCACAAGCAATCTTATGATCATTGAACAAGACTACAACAGGAAAAAGGGGGGGGGGGGGGGTTCTTCACTCAAAGCTACGTAAGAATACAAATGATCTAATATGGTTTGCCCCGGCTTGTAATTTAAAACTTTGATGACTTGTCATCTTAGTCGGCTGTAAACCTTCATCGCCTGGTTGTGAGTGGATCATTGTTTGAAAGTTTGAGGTTTCGCAAACTTGAAGTTTAAACTATGGTGGTTTCGTGTGAACGTAGCTTATGGAATAGAGGGCGAAGGTGAAAAATGACCCATTTACTGTGTCTGATGAGATTCTAGTAGGAAAACATCAATCACAAATGCTCCACAAATACCTTTATGGATAACATAAATTAATCTCACTTTGACTGCTTGTTTGACATGAAAGGAAAAGGTTAGGTCTGTTCAACATGTAGAGAAATAGAGAAAATAAAGAAAAAAATTGATTTGAGAGGTACATGCTGTTTAAAAGAGGCTGGATAAAGGGTAAAGGAAAGAGAGGAGGATAGAGATGAGAAAGAAAGGAAGACGAGAGGGACAGAAAGAAAGAAGAAACAAAAATATTGAAGGAAAGAAGGAATAAAGAAATAAAGTAAATCAGGCTTTGATCCCTGATAAAGTTAGGGCTATTTGTATAATGAAGATTCAGTAGAGTTAAGGGGGAGGGGGGGGGGGGGGTGGGAGATTGTGAAAACCAATTCCACTCCTGATTGATTGATGTAAGAAGTTTGTACTTTGGAGGTTGAGAGAGGGTAAGGCAAGGTTTTTTCAATGTATCTTTTAAATAATGCACACTATAATGAACCAAATCTTTGACTTGCTCTCTGTTTGCTACATACAGGTACTTTCTTTGTCTACAAATCCGAGACGACATTCTGCGAGGGAGACTGCCCTGCTCATTGGTGACACACGCCCTCTTGGGCTCGTACGTGGTACAGAGTGAGCTCGGTGATTTTGATGCTGACAAGCATGGCATCGATACAGCCTACCTTGGTCAATTCCGCTTCGCTCCGGAGAGGAAGAAAGAGCTGGACGAGAAAGTCATGGAGTTGCACAAGACGCACAGGTTAGACACAGGCTGAGGGAGGGGCTGATAGAGATAGGGAGGGAGGGGGAAGGAAAGGGATAAGGATGGGGATGGGGAGGATGAGGGGAATGGGGAGCCAACAATTACCTTGGTTAATTCCGCTTCGCCCCAGAGCGGAAGAAAGAACTGGACAGGAAAGTCATGGAATTACACGAGACGCACAGGTTAGATACTGGATCTATCTGGATAGGCTGAGGGAGTGGCTAGTATAGGGGAGGGAGAGGATGAGAAAGGGAGACTGAGTTGGAGGGAGGAGGAAGAAGATGAGGAGGGGGGGAGCACGGCGTTGACAATTATGTTATCTTTTATGTTAGCAAAAATGATGTTAGTTGTCGTAACAAACTGAAAATGCGCAGAACTATCAGTTACCATTGGTGCTCAGGTAAATGTCTCTTTTGTCACTTTGTACAGATCTTACCAATATCTTGTCTTAAATTTGATTTGTTATGACAATAAACATTATTTTACCAACTAAAAAATAACATCCTTTCAAAATACCACCCCCTGAGCACCATTTCAGTCCTATGCTATTTCTCACGTATTGGTATTTGGTTCTGTCGCGTAGTGACTGTAGTTTCATTTCTTTTCCTGCTTCCTTTTAATCTGTGTTTATTTTGGAAACTGAAAACCAAAGTACTCACTTCCCTAGTAATAAAAGGTAATGTTCTCACTTAAAGGTTGAGTTCTGGGAAAAATGAAAAATACTTTGTGAGCTTTTTCATTCCTGATATGCCCTGATATTCAAAATATGTCAAGTAACAGCTAATGGTTGTGGACCACACTTTCATTTTGACTGTCGTTTTGGGAATAAATTTATGAAAATCTGCATATGGACAGATAAAATATGAATGATAAGAGGCACTTGTGCTAAAAAGATTATTGAAAATATCTGGCAAGGCTTTCATATAGTATACATAAGTATACATATTGGTACAAGATCAAAGATTTTGAATGTTTTAAATTCAAGGAATAAATTGCTTGTATGACTATTAAATGGAGCATTACAAAGTGTTCTTACTGCTTTTTTGAGAGTTATGCAAGTGTGATTTAAATGCATTCCCCAAAATCATACAACAGTACCGTAAATAACGTTGTATAAACCGCCCTCGTGTATTAACCGCACCCCTCTTTTTCGCCCTTTAAAAAAAAAAAAAAAAAAAAAAAAATAATTTTTTTTTTTTTTTTGCCGAGATTTTTTTTTTTTGTGTGTAAGATCATTACGGTACTGTAAATTAAAAAACAGTAGGGACCTAGGATAGAACCTTGTGGTACACCATGTAATAGAAGAAAAATTGGAGGAATTATTATTATAAACTACATATTGAGATCTATCAGAAAGATTACTTTCAAACCAAGATGACAGACAAATTTGAGTGTTGTTCTAGTTTCCGAGTGGTGAGTCAACACACCGATTACCGAGCTGGGAGACATTGCCAGGCATAGCGCCAGGTGGAGGGGCATAAATTGAAACTTTAAAAAAAAAAAAAAAAACATTTTTTTTTTTTTTTTTTTTTTGGTGTACCGTGTATAAACCGCACCCCCGACTTTGAAATTTTTTCGGCGGCAAAAAAGTGCGGTTTATACACCGTTATATACGACTTGTGCTAAAAAGATTATTGAAAATATCTGGCAAGGCTTTCATATAGTATACATAAGTATACATATTGGTACAAGATCAAAGATTTTGAATGTTTTAAATTCAAGGAATAAATTGCTTGTATGACTATTAAATGGAGCATTACAAAGTGTTCTTACTGCTTTTTTGAGAGTTATGCAAGTGTGATTTAAATGCATTCCCCAAAATCATACAACAGTAAGTGAGATGAGGCCAAAATTACTCTACATTTTATTGAAAGACATCAAGAAAGTAATATTTAATCTTGTTTTTATTTTTATTTTTTTTAAAGAGGGCAGACACCAGCTGAGGCCGATCTTCATTTCCTTGACAATGCTAAGAAGCTTGCTATGTATGGAGTCGATCTACACCACGCAAGGGTGAGTAGGAGCCTGACCCCTTTCACGACAATCACTCCACAATCTGTTCTTCTTCTTCCGTTTTGAGTACATACCTATTTACAGAGTATTATCGTACTATACTGTGGTGTGTGCAGGTGGACCACTACACCGGGTTTTCCCCTACTCTTATATGAATAGTGCAGTGGGTTCTTAACGTGCAAGGGTAGTGACTCTTCTCTACACAGGGCCTCCATTTAACGTGCTATCCGAGGGACAAAGTGTTTTCCACTTAATTAACATAGCCTGCGTCTATGAACAAGGGGAGGGGGCACGTTAACACACAACGCAGGCTTCAGTCATCCGCCTGGGTGGGATTTGAACCTGGGATCTTTGATTCGACAGGCAGACGCTTTACTGACTGAGCCAACTTGCCTCCTATTATTTGGCCCAATAATTTTTATTCAGAGCCCTAAAAAGTATGCCAAATGCTCGAGTGGAAAGGGAAAAAATGTCTGCACACATCGTATTCATTTTTGTTTCATGTTTACAGTGATTTGCATTTGATTCCTGGAATTAAAAAGAAGGAAAGTAGACTTGAAAACACGTTGGGAGATCAAGAGAGATCATGAGGGATCAAAGGAGAGAGAGAGAGAGAGAGATAAAGATGGACATCCCTTCTCCAAACTATCTGTGAATGTTCACACCTAATTATCAGAAACCTACAATACATGACGCTCTAAATTCCAATACAGTCATTCACTAGGTGACTCTTTATCAGTAAGCCTCTTTCGGCACCTCCTTATAAACATGTCAGGTACCGCGCAATAAAGAGCTACATGTACATGTCGAGGTTTCAGTGACACAAAGACGTAGCTCCATATTTTGCCAAAATGAGTATTTGATATCAAAATGTTCAGAAAAATGTGGGCTTTCCAGGAAACAATGACTTAACTCCACCCAACACCCCATTGAAGTCAATGGCTCAGTGACACATAAACCACTTTTTCTCAAAATGGCCAAAATGGAGTTACGTCTTTGTGTCACTGACCCCTCGATGTATGTACTATTGATGGCAGTAACGGTCTTCTTGCTGGCACTTGATGTACTGATAAACATGGTACATCCCCTCTGCCTTGGCTGCTTTCCAGAATGAACCTCAGCTCATGTGAACCCATAGAACTACGTTGGCAATGTTGCATTCCACACATTTGTGCATTTTCCCAAGAGATGACATACACATTTCCAGTTTTCTCTCGTGAGACTTTCATGTCTTTAAGTCTTTGAAGACTCATCTGCATTGCTGTATCACATTGACAGTTTGGAAATTCCTGTCTTTAACGCTGTTCTCTGGTACTGTGTGTGTTGTACACAGTACAGTATAACTATTCATAATTTGATCTACATGTACTTTTTAATTCTATAAAATCTATAGAATGTGGTGGTACCTTTATACATAGAAAAGCCCTGTAAAAAAAAAACACCCCAACAACAATCAAATTTATATTGAATTTTGTATTCTTAAAGTTTTATACCAGAATACAGAGAGATCCATAAAACTATGAAAATGTTATTTGATCAAATAAGGTTCTGCAAACCCCCAAACTAGAACCTTATTTGTATGCTTTTCAATAGATTTATCAACACAGATTTTATTAGTATCCATATTTTCTTTCATTTTTGTGGTAAAGGGTGTATACATATACACACCGGTACATGAATGCTCTATTTGTGATATATTTTTATGCATGAAAATTGTTATTACCATCTTTGATAGTAATATGATGGCAGGGTCCTCCATGAAACCAGCATTAATACTGATGAGGCTACTCTGTGATTAGTATTTATTAATAATACCATAATCACCCAATTTTTTTTTTTCTTTGCCAGGATTCTGAAGGAGTAGACATCATGTTGGGCGTATGTGCCAACGGGCTGCTGATCTACAGGGATAGATTGAGAATAAACCGCTTTGCCTGGCCAAAGATCCTCAAGATATCATATAAGAGAAACAACTTCTACATCAAAATTAGACCAGGAGAAGTAAGTATACCAAAGACAGTCATATTATATGTCTGTCAAAGACAGTAATATTATCTTGTAGAGACTTTAAAAGACCTTGCTTTGTCGAGCTTAAGATACTTTAAATGGCATGCAAAAGAAAGAACTTCTCATCTGGCCAAAGAACCTCAAGATATCATATAAGAGAAACAATTTCTACATCAAAATTAGACCAGGAGAAGTAAGTAGACCAAAGACAGTCATATTATATGTCTGCCAAGACAGTAATAATATCTTGTAGAGACTTTAAAAGACCTTGCTTTGTCGAGCTTAAGATTCTTTAAATAGCATGCAAAAGAAAGAACTTCTCATCTGGCCAAAGAACCTCAAGATATCATATAACAGAAACAAATTCTACATCAAAATTAGACCAGGAGAAGTAAGTATACCAATGAGAGTCATGTTATCTTGTAGAGACTTTAAAAGACCTTGCTTTGTAGAGCTTAAGACCTTTAAATATCATGCAAAAGAAAGAACTTCTTCATCTAATAAAACCAAAAGTGAGTAGACAGATATCAAAGAAATCTAATTTGAAATAGACTGAGAATCTTTGCCTGGCTAAAGATTCTCAAGATCTCAAGATAGAGAAACAACTTCTACATCAAAATTAGTCCACAAGAAGTAAGTAGACATATTCTAGGAAAATTATTTATGGATATTTTGAAGATATTAGATCTATGTCAATGCTATTAGCAGTGAAATATTATCTTATTATCCATGGGAAGAATATGCTATATGATATTTAAAGTAATAGTGAATACCATTCCAAGGCTTCACACTAACTTCTTCATTGAATACCGTAAATCTCTGTGTATAAGGCGCACCTGTGTGTATAAGGCGCACCCCTATTTTGTTGTTGTTTTATTGCCGAAAACCCACGTGGGGAAGGACCTTCATTTTACATAGTAACAATGTCGTTGTAGAAGAATGTGTAAGATCATTAATGTAAATTAAAAACAGGTCCAGACTCTATGGCTTCATGATACCAAGTGTCCCACACCAGCCTCATCGCATCACCTATCAGAAGCACTGTGTTCTATGCCAAACATCAATAGTCATGCATGATATGAATAGCATCCTCTAAATTTCTGACAATGGAGTACCTAGGATAGAACCTTGTGGTACACCATTTGTTATAGAAAAAAAAATTGAGGAATTATTATTATAAACTACATATTGAGATCTATTAGAAAGATTAGTTTCGAACCAAGATGACAGACAAATTTGAGTGTTGTTGTAGTTTCAGAGTGGTGAGTCAACACACTGATTACTGAGCTGGGAGACATTGCCAGGCATAGCGCCATAAATCGAAACTAAAAAAAAAAGAAAAAAAAAAAAATCTGTACCTGTGTATAAGACGCACCCCCGACTTTCAAATTTTTTTGATGGCAAAAAAGTGCGCCTTATACACGGACATTTACGGTATTGTAAATTCGCATAGGCTTCTAATATGTTCATTTGAGCCAATTCATGACCCCTTACCAAAACTTTGTAATACCTTTAAATTTTCTGAGAGACCAATTTTTTTTAAATTGCACAAAAAGCCCAAATTCTATCCAGTCATTGAAATAATGCCATAATAAGCACTGATATTATTGCATGTTGATATGTGTCATAATCTGTTCTAGGCAAGATTATATGTAGCACATATAAAGTTGTAGTTTTGTAATATTATCTATAGCTGTTGTTACTTAATGCTCTCATTGAAAATCCGATATTTGGGCTTATATGTTCCATTCTCCGTTTGTGTGTATGTACAATCAAATGGAGTGAGGAGCATATGGGCCCAAGTATCAGTCTCGGTTTGGCGTGGTTTTCCTTCCTTCCTTCCTTCACACTGATGTTCTATCCTTTTCATCATTTTCAATGTGTGATACTAGAATATTTCTATTTTATTTAAAATAGAATATTTCTATTTCGTCTACCTTTTATTATGATTATAAACATAACAATACAGTTTCTCATATACATATTACGTATTTTTACAATGTGTGACCAAAACAAATTTTCATGTATTCTTGTGAATTTGGATGAATAAAAGAATTAAATTGAATTGAATTAATTAAAGGTAACTGAAATACTGTGAAGATAGATCTTTTCTAAACTATTGTTTAAAAAAAAAAGTTCTTTGTGATATTGGTATCAATCACCATTTTTCACCTAATTTTCTCCATGTTAATCAGTCTTCAACTATCCTTTCTTTCTTTCTAGTTTGAACAATTTGAAAGTACTATTGGATTCAAGCTGGCCAATCATAGGGCAGCTAAACGCTTGTGGAAAGTATGTGTAGAGCACCATACATTCTTCCGGTAAGTATGTGACATGTAATTAGCGACATTGTAAAGGCTTGTTCAAAGAAGCTATAGTAAACCGCCGCAAAAGTTTTTTTTTTTTTTTTTAACGTTTACACCTAACTAATGTGTTACACATATTCACTGAGGAGATTGAGGGGTATTACACTTATCCCAAAGAGAGAGAGAGAGAAAAAAAGCAGTGGTTTGCCCATCATTTTTTAACAAGGCTTAAATGCACGTTCAGATATACAGTGTTAATTCCATCACTAAACAAATACCAGCTGTTCAGCCAAACTCTGGCCTAGGCACCTGCTACATAGCAAGGCATCACTTGCAGTAGAGACATGTGAGAAAGATTGTTTGGTGTTTGGATGATGAAGCACTTTCATCTTTTGCTTATTTTTAGCTTTTTAAATAAATTCAACTAAAAAGTTGGAATATTTTATTAGCTGGACTGGAGAAACATCCCCCCTTCCTTCTCCTTCTCCCTCCCCCCTCCCCCCTCCCCCAAAGAATAGTAGAGATTGACATGGAACCAACAACAACAACATTTGGTTTTGAAATGGTACACAAATATTTTTGTTTCTATCTTTGATTAGTGTCTTTAAGCATTTGAAGAAAATTGTTTGTATATGCTATAATTTATCAAATACGATTGTAAATGCTTCATAGTGTATTTAAAGGAAAAGTAGGATGCAACTAATTGCTTAATTTATATGTCAAGGCAATAGTAACTGACATGTGAATCCTTCTTACCCCCTCTGTCTCTCTGCAGCCTTGTACATGCAGAACCTCCCAAGAAGAGACCCATCTTCTGGCTCGGCTCCAAGTATCGTTACAGCGGACGAACGCAGTTCCAGACCAGACAGGCTAGCGCCCTCATTGACAGAGATAGTCCAGCCGTTGAAAGAGGAGCGAGCGAGAGGCACACTAGAAGTTTAGATGGTGGTAATATATCACAGAATAGTTAAACTATATTTTAAAAGTGGGTGGGTCGGTAGTTTCTATGTGCAGAAGGTTGCACTATATTTTAAAGGACAGTGTGTAGGGTAGGGGTAGTCTAGCCCTCCCCCCCTTTGAAAGGGATAGTCCAGCCGTTGAAAGAGGAGCGAGAGAGAGGCATACTAGAAGTTTAGACGGTGGTAATATATCACAGAATATTTATACTATTATAAAAGGACAGTGTTTAGGGTAGTCTAGACAGGGATAGTCCGGCTGGTAGAAAAGGACATACCTAGAGTTTAGACAGTGATAACATATAGATAAACAGCCTTTGCCCTTTGTAAAGTTGTTGAAGGAACATAGAGCAACGTCTACCAAGTGCTATTTCTTTTTTTACAATCCCATATATCTCATGTAAGGAGATCCGATAAATGACAAACTCAAGGGTAGTCGATCTGAATCTGAATCGCACCTCTTTGAAGATGGGGCACAGGTGGTGGTAACAGAATAGTGGTAATGGAAAAACTGATGTGTCAGATCAGTAGGGGGGGGGGGGTAGATTATCTTTTGGCATATCTACACAAATTATATAACTTCAGTTCTGTTAGATACATCAGTAGTTTTGTGCCTCTGACTGCGACAATGTAAAATTATATGATACATCATGATATATCAAAGTAAACTCCTACTTTTCATTTGAATTATTCTTTAAATATTTCAAATCTAATCAAATCAAAATGACTGTTTTCCTTCCAAGGATATGGATCATCACCACGTGACCCTGACAGGGCAGACGAGGTCGTCACACCAGACAAGGCGCGGACGCTCGAAGCACGCCCTCAGAGTGGCTACGAGGCACATGTTCCGTACGTTGACAACAACGAGGATGAGAAGAAGGTAGATTTCAATGTTATTCATAAAAATCTCACATGTCCACTTGATGGATACATTATGATGTTCTAGTAATAGCATTACTTTTAGTAAATACAGTCAAACCTGCTTTAGTGACCATCTGTCTACAAAGACCACATTTTTTGTTTCTCTTGAAACATGTACTAAAGGAACCTGTCTACAAAGACCACTTTTTGTGTTTCACTTGGGCGATCACTATAGACAGGTTTGACTGTACTTTTAATAAATACTATTCCATTAGTAATAGTAATTGCAATAGAAATTCATAGTAACTGTGATATACTGCAATAGTAATTGTAATTTAGTTATAGCATTCAGTCGGTCATAATAGTAGTTGTAATGATGCTTATTATATTAGATTTAGCTATCAGAATAAAATGAAATTCCAGTCATGAACGTTATAATAGGAACACATGGTAATTGAAAAAGTAATTAACATTGGAATGAAATTAGTTAATGGTTTGACATTTCTCTGCACAAATAGATTTGATAGGTCAGTCATTGGAAATATGTACTGGCCCTAATAAGCAGAAATTAACGAATCGAGTACAACTAGGAAATAACTTGATGTTTTCAATGCTCTTGTCAAATGTTAATTCATATCATTGCTTCTCCAGTATTCAATGCACCTTATGCTGCCAATAGTACTCTATAAAAGTCAGTGTTTTCTTGCAAGTTCTGTACAGAATCCAGCTTTCATTAGACTATATCCAGTCTATGTACAGCATTCAGCATGTGTACATATTCAGTGTCTAGGTGAATGCGATGTTGACATCTTCCTAGAAAAAGAAATATGTATTGGGACAGTGATTCAGTACTCCTGGGTAGTAGCAAGGGGAGATACCTTTTTACAGCAACTGTCAAATGCAATCCCCCTCTCCCTCCTTCTTAAATTAAAGCTAATCTTTATAAGAATACCTTGAAAATTCTTGAATTTCAGAGCTCAATTGTTTTGTTGGCCTGATGGGACCTGAAGCAGTGTGGCCAACATTTTGATAAACGTGTATAAATGAAGAAAAAAAAAGAAGAAAAAAAAAGAGACTATTTTCTAGATGGGGAATCCCCGGATGAAATTGACAGAAAAACTCTATGATAATGGAACATAATTGCAAAGAGTGTCAATAAATCTGCTCTTTAGCAATTTCAAAAGCCTACCGTATTGCCTCTTGAACTGTTTGCTCTTCTTATACAGTGAAAACATGATTTATATAGGTACTTTATTACTAAAGACGGATACCTTTTAAATCTTTGCTAATTAATTAATTTGTTAATTGGACGATAGACTGAACCTTATAGAAAGGCTTTCTGAAATGCTCAGGAGTATTGAATGTTAAGGGGATTGTGCATGCTATCTCACATCTTCTTTCATATACATGTACACCATGGCATGATGTCGTCCAGTAGGGTGTGACAAATATCCTCTCTCAATGGTTAACCTGTCACTACTGAATTTGATAGGTCCCATAGGCTTAACACAGGGACCACCAGGTTCCCGTAAGTAATGGGTTAATAAAACTATGAATAGAGGGTCAGCGGTGGAGCCCCTGTTAACATGGCTTTCCAAGAGTACCCGACTGCTGAAATCTTGGGACTCGCTGGCAACGCTGCCCGCGATAACGGGAAATTTAGTTAAAATAGAAATTTAATTATATTGGAAGATAATATATTGGGCAGTTTAAAGGGATCCGGTAACTTTGTCTCAGATTCTGAAAACAAATTCTGGATTTAGCTCATGATGCAATGATAATTATAAACCTTTAGGTCAGTTAGGAACCCCGTGACTTTTACAAGCCGATCGCCTGTCTGATTATCAAGATATTTATGATTGGAATTACAAATTTTGAAAACCGTTCGCCTGACGGTTTTCATAACACTACAGTCTATTGGGGAAAACGAGTATGGTAAAACCGGTCACTCAAAGATTTTTACTTTTTTGAGGCACTTCTTGATCATTTTGAAGTGCAATTTTTTTAGGGCTTCAATATTACATCATATCACAGACACTGATAACATGTAGGGCCGTGTATCTCAGATTTAACATTGTTAAACGATCCCTTTAACAATCAAGCTAGCAAAGAATGTATTTGTAAGTTGAACAGGATTGCCAGTATTCGGGCCTCAACACCTCCCCATTGGCTGATATTGTACAGCATACATGTTTATGGGACTCCAACTTTTCTTAATCTCTTTCCAGGCTCTTAATGTAAAAACATCAAGTATCCTTGGTTAAGCTAAGCTATAAGAGATAGAAAAGCCTTTAATTATTTCAATGCATTAATACTTGCAATAGTTACATTACATAAATCTTTGAAGTATTATACAAGTTGAAGGTTCATGTTAATTTTACATTCATTCAATAATAGAACATGAAGTCTTTTTTTTTTCTTATCAAAATAAGAACTCATTGAGAGGAATTACATAAGTGGAATAAGAAATCAAGTAGTTCATATGGTCTGCAGATTCTGTACAGTTAAACTGATGCGCAGTGTAGACTTTTCCCTTTGCACTTTTGAATATCTATAGAACATTTGTGTAGAATGGGTTGATCAGATATTGCTGTGACTATTTTGGAATTCATGAATTACTGGCATGGATATAATATCATTGCAAGCTAGAATTCTTGCATGCTGTTTGCAACTAGATATGAAAAATAGGAACGTGTTTGGAATGGATAATAGGATAGTGCCATGGTAGATAACTCAGTCTTGTTAAGGCATGGCGTTTAAATGGTTACCTGGACTGATACCCTTACATCTCCTGTAACAAATTGAGTATGCTCTGTAGAATAGAATAAAAGTGACTTTTTTCTAGATGGAAACTGAACATTTGTCACACCCTACAAATCATATAGCCTTAGTCTGCCAGTCACTGGGTAGATTAGACAAATTGTTGTCTTCTTCCTTCTCTCTCGATTAATTTCAAACATTCCTGGCCCAACTCTCCTCTTTCTCTCTCCCTCTCTCACCCCCTCTCTCTCTCTCTATCTCTTCCACACTCACAAACACGTCATTTCTCCCCCCTCACCATTCAATGCAATTCACTCGTGGAGAAATCACAGCGACTTGACTCCGAGGACGGAAGTCGCGATGCGGTATGTGCCCGGGAACGCCATTCTGTGTTGCGTCGAACCGGGGCCCATGTTTTGTCGTCAGTTGCAGAGTGTCTCTTCTATATTCCTTAGAATGATTCAGTAGTCGGAAATTTGCAACAAGGGAGCAAAAAATAAAAAAATATATAAATAAATCAAGAGGCACATACAGATAATGCTTAGCCAAACTGCTGAATCATTTCATTGACTAATCAATCTATAACTGTCTGATAATTTTTGAAAAACTCTTTGATAATACCTTTTTACATGGAGTTACACATGTACATGTATGTTGAATTTTATCAGTGCCATAAGAAGAAAAAAATGAAGAAAAAATCAGGGACTAAAAAAAGGGAAGAAATTTGAATCAAAACAGAAAAGGCACAGTTTTTGAATAATATAAATGCTATGCTTCTGTAAAAGTTTGAATTTGTAGCTTAGAAAATGTAACTGTCATCTTACCGATGTAAAATGATAATCAGTTACAGATATTTTTGGCTTGCTTAGATAGATATTGAGATGTTGAAATAAGGAGGTTGACATTTTCAAATTACAAAACATGGGTCTCTGGTTTGATAAAGGTTTCCATCCGTTGCTGCATGGACAACCAGAATTCTGTTGCCGACCATTTCCTCCTCGATTTGCTCTCAGTTTATGATTTTTTTATCTCGTCTTTGAGAGACGATACATTTTGTTAATTTCTTTTTACCATCAAGCGAAGCATGAGTTTTGCGTGTCTGTTTTCTCACATTGATTTGCCGTGCTAATCAACAGTTAATTTTCTTATACATGTTTTGATGATTTGAAATATCTTTCATTGTAAACTTTCTTATTTGGAGCCTGCAAGCAATGGTAAAATACTCATATAAATTACTTTAGACAGAGAAACAGGTTTAAATATCTTTGCTCTTTTAATGTAACAGTCATTTTTTTTAAAATATATCCACACACAAGAAAAATCATTCTCTTGAATAAAAAAATATATATAAAGGGAGACACAACTTGTGAAATATACATAGATATTAGCTATGATATAAACATTTGTAAAGATGGATAGAAATTACATCCAGAAATCTTGATTTTCAATACAACTCTTAAGATTCAAATGGAGAATAGTGAATAAAATAAATTACTACATTAACTGTCAGAATAGGATCTAATTTATTTTATTTCTTTGATCAGTCAAGGATAGTAGGATAACCTTTCGTTGAGCAATGTTGGTAACTTTCAAATATCTTTAAATATGTTTGCTTTTCATATATAATCCTATATATAAATTTGCTCCTTTTCTTTAAAGAAGAACATTTTCTTTTCCAAATTTTGATCAAAGGTCTTTGATATTATTAAGTTCAAATTTGTTTGTGTTTTCCTGGACATAAAGTACAGTGCTTTGAACTTCGACCTGCTCTCTTTATATTCTTTTCCTTATTTATTTCATTGCAAATGACAGATTGTTAAATTTATTTAGTTATTCGATTCTGAAAATGATTGATCATTGTCATATATTAAAAATACCATTCTAAGAAGGCCTACATGACCATATTGTTATTGATGGGGTCAATTTGACCACGTTTTCTAGCATCAGGGCACATCTTAAAATAGAGTAGGCCCATCAAATCTCCTTTGCTGATATTGATTATTGATCAAGAGTGACCATCAAAACGACCAGATTGTTGGGAGTAGGGTCAGTATTAGTAAGATCACATATTCAGATTCTGTTTATCCCTGATTGAGGCTTCCTATTTCGTTGTAAACTGCTCAATAAGCATTTGTAATTCCAAGCATACAGGCAAAATATTTATGTGAAGAAAAAAACAACAGGCAAGTTTTGTTTTCATGCTGCTGTATTAAAATAAGATGTTTCCATCTGTTCTTGCAGCAGACGTTTCTAATCTTTACCGCTCTTTTCTTGCTTCCATTTAACCCCCTCTCACATTGAAACACCCCCATGAACATAATGAACATGGTCTGCTGGGCTATTCCATTGTAATGGCAGGAGTTGGACTTAACTTCTGATGAGGGAGATTACGACGCAGAAACACAGCAAGTGCGCAACATCAAGCTATCTTATTTCTCGGTCTGTTGAATTAACTTGCATCGTTCATGGCTAACACGCTCTCACTTCTCTTTCTCTCTCTCCGATTTGATTTGGAATACAGTTTCCGTTCCCTCTCTGTCCTTTCCCCCATCCAATTCAGTCCTTCCAATCCCTTACACTGTTTTTCATCTTTCTGTCTGTTCTTCCATTGTCATGTTTTTTAAAAAACTGTACAATGATGCGTTCTGTTGGTCATGTCTTGTATTATGATTATTATATTATTCTTTCCTTTTTTATATTCAATTTTTTTACCCTGTTCATATACAGCTTTGAGAGCCTTTTGAGTAATCGTCGTACAAAATGTAATTTGTCTTGTTCTGTAGTAGTGTAAGAGTGATAAGAATTCTACACAAAGGTGCTTTTTATTTCAAGTTTTCATAAAGCTTGACCATATAATCTTTAGCATTGCAAGAAAGTAATGTACATGCATTTCAGATTTAGGAGTTACAAATTGCACTACAGGTGTGTATATTTAGCTGTACATTTCAATTCAATTTAATTCAATTCATTTATAAAACACTATGGCAAAATACAGCAATAAAATCACAATATACCCACCCAAATCCACCCAAGCAAATTGCTTGTGGGCTTGCAGTTAAGAGTACATTGTATAGTTCTTTTCTGGAAATTTCTTGAACATAAACATAAACTTGATTGAAAATTTTGGGGACATCAAATAATCAGATAGATTTTGTTCATGTTAAAAACTACATTGTTAATTCTTCATACCAATGAGTGTAAACGTTTATCTTACCAATTTTTTCTGATCCTCCACAAATGACACTTGCTTCATCCCTTCCTCAGTTCCAAATGATTTTGTCAACCTGAAAAATATTGTCTCCTTACAATAAATGAATACATGAAGACCTTAAAAAACCACTCTTTCACGTCTGTATACCAATCTACACATATACGCGAACCTGTTTGTAACCCCCCTTCCCCCTCCCCTGTTTCCCCTTTCTACCAATGTTCCTGTATCATTTCTCCCTACAACCCATGATGATTTCATCTTTTCCCAATCCCTTATATTCCTCTCCCCACCAACCAACCTGTGTATTATTTTATCCTCTTCCTCTGAATGTATATCTCCTATCCACTCGTTTCTCTGTCGATCCTTACCTACCAATCATTTCTGCAAACCTGTCATGAATATGAACTCCTCTATTATTTTGGATTCCAGTCGGCATGATGGTAGCATGATGATGTTAGTGATGTTGATTGCCAATTTGAAGATTTGATTTGGACTTTATCCAGTCCGTTATTGTCATGGTAACCTTTTCTTTTTTTTCAATGAAAAAGAAATTATTGTAATGCTTCTTTTTTAAATTTTTAATTGAATTTTATTCAGTCCCTTGTATACCTTTGTCATTTTCGGTTGATTTGATTTTGAATTTGATTCCAAAGTATGTATATTTGTCAATATACCAGCTTCGACCAACCCTTTTGCTGATGAGCTTTTGTGCTTTTCAAGTAATGATGTTCCTGTCTGTCTATCTTTATTATTTTTTCCAGCAAGCATAATTTCCTGGTTTCATTGAAAAGAGAGAGTTTGATGCAGATTTTCCCCCTTGTTTACTAGCATGCCAAATATATGATTTGCTGTGATATTGATATTGTAGTACAGGTAATCCTGTAAGGTTTTTGTAAATTACCAGGAGTTAAAAAATGATTTACTCTTTATATCAATGCATTGTGACTTGTCATTGTTTAAGTGACCAAAGTGTCGGTAGCAATATGCAATTTAGGACATTAATACTCTGATGGTAATATTTTGACCTTGAAACTTTATTTATAGAGAACACAAGATGAGGTTAATTGATTGATTATCATATAACCACATTGTACCTTAATTGTTGTAGTCTTTGCTCCTTTTCTTTTTCTTTTTCTTTCAGTTTTTGTTATACAAACCTATCTTAAGGGTTTACATGTATATGTTTACTAGAATAACATCAATTTGATTGATATGGATATGGAAACGAATCTGATGAGCTTTGTCCGTCTTGTATGAAATAAATTAGCATTACAATGACAACTTTTAATGCAGACAGAACATGTACACTGATAATGATTATGAAACAAGATGGTCAAAATTGTCTTAAATTGGAATGTAGTTCAGGGCCCTGTTTCATGAAACTTGTTATCAATAACAAGTGCCACAGATCCATGACAAATCTGCTCACAGCCAATCAAATGCAAGCTTTTCAGTAGCTTATAACAATTGTCGTAACTTCTTATTGATAAAAGGTTTTATGTAACTGGGCCCAGATTCTTACAGTGAAACAATACTATATTGAGGATGTCTGCATGGTTTTTGAGAGTGGGTAATAAATGCAAGTTCTGTTTTAAATGTCAGTTTGTTGTGATAAATGTTCATATATATTTTAACAACAGATTATTAACAATTACATCTACATTACATGTACAAGTAAAGAACAAGTAGTCCTATTTGTTGGTCCTTGAATTTACCCAGATTTGAAAAGAACAAAATAAATAAATAGTAAAAAAAGGAAAGAAATAGAGCGTGAGCAAGACAGTAATCTAGAGACTGATAATATCATGTTTACAATACACAATGTATTACATAGATAAACAAAAATCATCAAATTGGTGTTCACAAGTAAATTTTACAAAAGAAAACATGTTTATACTTATTTCCAGCTCATGATTCTATAGACTAACCTTAGATTAATTCTGTTTGGTTCATTCAGAGATCAGCAGATAACATGGCAACCAGGCGCACTTTTGCAACAACAGAAAACACATGGCAGCACTCTACACAAACAACATACATCATTGATAAGATAGAACATGGCAAAAAAAGAAAGGAATGAGAACAAGTGATTCTGGGCGAAATTAATCATGATTCAACCAACTAACCTTAGATTGATTCTGTTTGGTCAATTCAGAGGTCAGCAGATAACATGGCAACCAAAAACAAAAATCATATGAAAGCACCATACTCAAACATACAGCATGAATAAGAAAGAACATAGCAAAACAAGAAAGAATGAGAACAAGCGACTATAGGCCAAATTAATCATGATTCAACCAACTAACCTTAGATTAATTCTGTTTGGTCAGCAGAGGTCAGCAGATAACATGGCAAGTGGCCAGCCGGAGGGTGACGAGGAGAATCCTGATGAGGGTACCTTCCAGAAAGAAGTTACCACGGTAACCACTACCAAGACAACCACGTATACAGTAGAGAGAACGGGCGACCAGGTAAGAAGAATCAAAACCAGGTTATGGAGTTTTATTTCTGTTTCAATTTGTGGAGCTTTGATGTAACCACTTTTATTTTTCAATGGTAGAAAGGGCCACATTCTGATATGTTGTGATTTTGAAATGATCGTTCTGGGCATTTGTTTCCACTCAATTATTTTCATAGAAAATGTTCAGGTAGATTGTATCGTTGAAAAAGGGAAAAGGTGATAATGCACAGTGTGTGAGGAAAATGTTATCTTGTTGTGCAGTACAAGATTACACTGTGCAAATGTAAAACAACAGGTGTTTTGTGGGCAACTCTCTCTCTCAAGGGATTCAATCTTGGGTATCCGTATTGAAGAGTTTTACCTTTGGTATCTGTGGTTAATCTTTAACAACTCTATCAGTCTGTCTTGTGTTCTTTTTTTGTGTAGGAATGGTAAAGACTTTTAAAATGTCATTTCTCAAATGTTCTATTTGTGTATTTTGGGTGATATTTTCACACCTAACAGTCCTATCTCTGTACATGTAGGTGTCTTATAAAATGTATACATTTTTAGTGAGTAAATTCTCAAGTGTTTAATCTTTAGTTTATTTTAAACATTTTATATGTATGTGTTGTATCTTGTAAACATTATAGAATGGTAAGACTTTGAGAGAGTCAACTGTAAAAGTTACTGCTTTATCTTATGTCTCTGATGAACTTGAACAAGAAGAAAATGTTTTTTTTCTCTTTTATCTGGTGAGACTGTTTATATACAGTGAAACCTGTCTATAAAGACCACCCAAGGGAGACAAGAAAATTGGTCTTTAGTACATGTCTCTCTGAGAAACCATTTTCAAGGGAAACAAAAAATGTGGTCTTTGTAGACAGGTGGTCGCTTAACCAGGTTTGACTGTATATATAAGTGTTGTATCTTGTGAATCTGTTTTCTATAGAATGGCGATGCAGTTCAGGAGACGACGTTTGGAGACGAGGATGAGGTAATCTTCATACACTAACTCTGCTACCATGCCATGCGTCATCTATTAATCTTTAACCATCTTCATCATTGCAGTTTATACTCCATCATTTTTCAATGAGGGAGCCCAAATTTGTCTGATGAATTATTTTTCTCTCTCCTTGTTTGTTTCATGTACATGAGTTGTTTTTTATTTTTAGTCTATTTTTTTTGGTTCTTTTTTGCAATTCTTGTTTGTAGTGTTGGATTGAGTTTGTGAAGTTTATGTTTGTAAAAGAATGACACATGAAGCCGTCACATCAAGAATTTGATTTCTCTGTTCATATATGTTCATTACTCTATCGTTTAAAAGATAAATGGTATGAATAATGTTGTACACTCGTAGATAAGAATATTGCGGTGTATGTGGCTACGGAATTACAGATAATGTTGACAATGAATTTGCTTCATCACAACTCCCCCCCCCCCCCCCCCCCCCGAAAAAAAAAAACACAACAACAAACAAACAACATCTTATTAACAGAGCAAGCAAGAGAGGGGAGGAGGGACAGAGAGTCAGAGAGACGGAGACGACTGTTTAGAGGGCTATATTTAAAACCCTATCATAGACAGGGCTCCACACAAACTGTTTGGTAGGGGTCGGCAATGAACTTTTGAGGGTCTGTATGCACGAACCCAATCTTACAACTTTAACATTTTTTTGGGTGCAGACTTAGAGTTTGGGCGCCCATGTATCCCAGGCACCCGTCAGTGGTGAGCCCTGATAGAGATTAGGAGATACACATATGGCAGCACATTTGAAAGAAACAGCAATACCCTGTCGATACCCTGTCATAACTCCATATCATGATACAATAAAGTCATTGATGAGTGGACAAGATTAAAAGCATGCATCCCTTGTTTTGTCTCCATAGCACCCAGTGTTATTGTTGGAAGGTGAGCCAACACGGCTTCACATCCACGAGGTACCGGAGGTTATTACAACCACCACCGTCAAAACATTCATCACTGATGAATATCCAAATGAGGTATTATGACATCATCATCACAGCACCAGTAGAAATCTCATCAAAAAAGCCCTAGAGCTTTCTATTCATACATATACTATCAAACTTCTTATATACATTGTATATACATGTATATCCATCTATCTACATGTATGTATATACTCATAGCCACTGCTGATCTGTCATGTAATAATCTTTCTTCTATTGTCTTTTGAGAGAAAGAAGGATGTTTACACTTTAAAAGAATATGATTAAATGTTCTTCTAGCTCTCAGAAGATGATATGATTTATTTTCTATTAACAAAATCATCAAGACAAAAGGCCATGGGTGTCGTGTTTGAAATGACATGTTGCTATTAAGTCGTTGCAGAGAAAATGTTCTCTTTTCCATGCGCCTTTTATGGAATCTAACATTTTACTCTGATCTAACAATACTTGTTTTAATTTTAATTTTTTATAGATTTGAGCATAACCAATGCTGACATTCAAAGAGTAAATGTATCATTCAATCATATTTTTAAAAAACAAAACAAAAATGAAATGAGTAGAGAGAAGGAGGGTTCATTTTGGTTTACCAATGTTTCCTTTGAGAATAATGCTTAGCTGTGATTTTGGCACAACTCCCCTTCATTTCTGTAAAGAGAGATTGATGTTAAAGCAAAACATATAACAAAAAATTCAAGGCGTTGATTGTATGTGTCGTCATTTTAAATGTCATTTTCATGCCTCCGTTACGAAGTAGCCGGAGGCATTATGTTTTCGGGTTGTCCGTCCGTACGTACGTACGTCTGTACGTACGTCCCGTTCTCGTGATCGCGTTATCTGAAGAACCGATTGATGGATTCCTGCCAAACTTTGGTCATGTATGTATCTTGCAGAGCCGATGAACTGATTAGATTTTTGGGTCACGAGGTCAAAGGTCAAAGGTCACAGGGCTCATTATGTATGCAAAAACAGCTTGTGATCGCGTTATCTGAACAACCGATCGATGGATTCCTGCCAAACTTTGGTCATGTATGTATCTTGCAGAGCTGATGAACTGATTAGATTTTGGGGTCACGAGGTCACAGGGCTCATTATGTATGCAAAAACAGCTTGTGATCGCGTTATCTGAACAACCGATTGATGGATTCCTGCCAAACTTTGGTCATGTATGTATCTTGCAGAGCTGATGAACTGATTAGATTTTGGGGTCACGAGGTCAAAGGTCAAAGGTCACAGGGCTCATTATGTATGCAAAAACAGCTTGTGATCGTATTATCATTAGAACAGATTGATGGATTCCTGCCAAACTTAGATCATTTATGTATCTTGCAGAGCCAATGAATGGTTCATAAGATCAAAGGTCATGGGCTCATTATGTATGCAAAAATAGCTTGTGGACGCATTCTCATTAGAACTGACGGATGGATTACTATTTAACTCGGGAAATCTTGCAGAGCCAATGAACTGAGTAGATTTTAGGATCATGAGGTCAAAGATCAAAGGGTCATAAATGTATATGAGAAATTGCTTGTAATCACGATATTCTGAGAACATGTTAATGGATTACAATTGAACTTGAATTTAAAAAATTTCTTCCGTTTCGGTTTGTAAAATTGCTCTATGACGGAGGCATCATTTTCGACTGCGCGCAGTCGAATTCCATCTAGTTGTTACTGATTCATCAATCTTATTCTGAAATCATAACATTTTGCTGATGTCTCATATTATAATACATCACTAGGGCAAAATTTCTAAATATCTCTATTTTCTAAGCCCCTTTCCAAAGCTAAACACAAGGTAAAAATATTTAAAAATCTGAATTATTATGTAACCCGATTATGAAGACATTCATATCCACCCTACATGTATATTGAGCAAAACCCAATTAATAACTTTATAGTTGCTTTGTCACTTTCTGACAAATTCTTCATCTGAAACCAACTTTGACTAACTGTATAACTTTCCTTCTAAATACATTAATGTAAACCAAATCATATTTCTTTGATGTCAAATACCTGGCTATCCCTGTTTAACAAACCACACTGTGTGTAACAGAATGTACGGCAAAATAGAATATTATGGCAGCTTTGTGTTATTTTCCTGCTTTAAAAAAAATTGAGATGTATTACCATCCTGTATCAGAACTATCAAATAAAATAAAGTCTTCTAATTAAATTATTGGAATGTTAAGCGCACTACAGTGCACACAGTAGATTACAATTCAGATTGTTTTTCTTTGTGTATGTAGAAATTAAATTTCTGATAATGTTTCTTTCATATTGTACTGCTGTTTGCGTATTTCATATTGCAATCTTTGAGAATATATGTTTGTTTTCATCTTTCAAAAGGTCATGATCACGGTATTTCATTTCATTCAATAATTAAAAAAAATATGATACTAGTAGAATGGGTTCCTAAAAGCAGCAGGGCTATAGTCAGCCAGATTATATTTTCTTGACTTTTCCAAAAGACTAATCTTCTCTTTTTTTCTCTTTATATTATTTTTGTATTTTCATTGTTTCTCATTATTCTCATGCATTATTCAAGCAGGTTGATAGCTTTATTTAGTCTGGGATCCAGGACTTCATTGACATGGCATCATTTTCTAATTTCTTTTGATTTGCTTCAATTTATTCAAACAGCTCTCCATTATAGACTTCAGCGTTACTCATTTATATAATATTCTTTATTATTTCTAACAGCGCACCATTGTAGTATTCCAGTATTACTTAATTATCATATCTTTCCATCTATTCCAGCTTTAATGGTGTATTTACATATAGATGTATACATGTACCTCTCTATTTATCTTGATACTATATACTACAATTATTAACATATGGATATTATTTTAATGGTATATATATTTTGTTTACACTTCATGTAATTACATTTTAAAACTTTACTTGTGTACTGTATTTTTGAAGAATATGACTTGATGGAACCTGATGTGTACATGTACATGTATAATAAATTCCTCGCCACATGTATAATAAATTCCTCGCCAAATGTAAAATACAAGTCAGTTCTATTTCAGCAGTTTACAACTTTCAGAAGAAATTTAAAGTAAATATAGGTGTTGGGGAATATTTATCCATGGATATATTACCATGTGATTAGTCAATTATAATAAATTCTGAGTTAAACAAATTATATACCTAATCTTTCTAACCAGGTGGGATTAAATTATGATTAAATAACAGCACTTAATGGTAAACAGCAAAGTTGGAGCCAGATATATCAGCAGTTATGCCACTTCAAATGTCATTAAATTATGTTGCCTACTTATCAAAGAGCTTACTCAGAGAGATATCTTAAACGTTTATCATCCTTCAAGTTTGTAACATTAAACAAAAAAAAGGAGGATTTTACAGACTTCATAGGATCATCATTTTGAGATCAAAGATGGTCCTGACCACAAGCTCAATAATATTTTCAGAAAGAAAGAAGACAAGTGTCTAAGAAACCACCAAAGTTGAGCAAGGCTGAATATATATAGCATAAAACATTAACGTGCATCATATTGATATGGCATTTGAAGAGGTATGTGATTTAATGGCTCCCACTTTGCTATTGGCACTCTAACTAGTCACTATCTATAACATTGACCTTCACAGCAGCCTGAAGCTGATCAGGTCATTCCAGACCAATCTCCTCAACAAATGACCCATGAGGAGGAGGACTTGACCCCAGACAGGGTCAGAGATGACTCACCAGAACCAGTCTTGGCTGGTTCTGACCAGTTTGAACCGGTCAAGGAGATTGACTTTGACCAGCAGGAACCAGGTCAACCCGAAGCCGAAGAGGTCAGAGATAATTCACCTGATGATTCACCTCTCCTAGCCCGTTACCAGTCAGAACCAGTCCAGTCCGGTTCTGACCAGCTTGAACCAGTCAAAGAGACTGAATCCAACCAGCAGGAACCGGTTGTGGAGGAAGAGGTCGCTAGAATGGAAGTTAGTGGGGTTGAATCGACCCCTGACCGTGGTGTAGGAGGGGAGGTTGCCATGGTAATCCGTCTTGGTGATGGAGAGGAGCAGGAGGAGGAAGAAGAAGAGGTTTGAGATGCTTACAAACCTCACGCATGGTCTCATTCTCTCATTCTCTCTCGCCCTCATTGTGTGTCTGTATTTGGGGTTTTCTAACAGTAACTGCATTTCATAACTCATTTTTCATTTTACTTATTCTTCATCTTATCACAGGGTGCAGAGGTGGATTCAGTGAAACTAAAACGAACCTTAAACTTGATCAATGATGATACTAATGACAATAATTATTTGCAGTTTTTTTAGTTTACCTCATCTCGGAGCAGTGCTCATTTGAATGCAATAATGACATTTAATTCTTCCATATTTTTTGTACTGGTTCCATGTGTAATTTACTTTAACAGATTACTTGTTCAACTGTTATTTCTACATGTTTACATTTTGAGAAATTTTTATTGAATGATTGTTTCCTTGTATGCAGTGTGTAGTGTGTTGTCCATGAAAATAAAATTTTAGAAGTACTTCCCCCTCCTTCAAAATACCACAGATTTATGTGAATGAAAATTGCAGTGTATGAGATAATAAAGTTAATAAACATTCATGAATGGTAATATATTTGTTCATGAATATTCATGAATGAAATTTGAAGGAAGATGATTGGTGACCAGTTAATGAAGGAACTTTTTTAAAGATCATTATTCACCTCCATTAAGCCTTCATCTTTCATATCATTCATGACCATGAGTGAAGGTGTTATATACAACGTCCGATGTTCGTGATCGGTCTAGCTGTATTGATGATTATTTTGAATTATTGACTCTGTGCCTGAGTACTTAGAATGTTTTCAAGAAATTGCTTGTAGTTGTGGCATAATAAAAAAATAAGATAGAATGAAGAATGATCTTCAGAGTTTCTAATAGATGAATGGTAATTTAGATACTTGTATACATTTTCTTGGACATTATCAACTTGGTTAGGAATTTGGAATCATTAATACATTTACAGGAAATTAAATCTTGTTGTGAGGGATGCAGCTCGTTCAATAACTTTACACTACATTAGTATATTTTAGAGACGATACCAACAGGAGGAAATAATTCTTTAACTATCAATTAAATTAATTTTTCTTGCGATATGTCCATCTTCACATTACTTTATAATAGGGATACCAGTTAGAATTGATCAGAGGGCCTGAAAATCACCTATAATGAGCTATTTTGTACCCAAAAAGCCTAATCTTTTTTCTGAAAATCAGTCGCCAGAGCCTGAATTCAGACTATTGCCTGAAAACTGGCATCCCTGTTTATAAACCAAGCAGGATATGATGAATGAATAGAGTGATGCTGACATACCATTATGCTTGCTCACTACAGGAGGAGGAAGAAGAAGAGATGATGGCCGCTGCCCAGCCCGACGTCGAAGACGAGGTCTCACCGTTCGTCAAGACGGCCATGCTGGTCCAGCAGCAGCAGAGCTCCGAAGACGACTCCAAGTTCACCAGGGACGTGCCGTACGTCAAGACGGAGAACACCACCATCACCTACGAGAAGGACCCGGAGGATGCTGTGGACGGCGACGAGGATCCGGGGACCCTGATCAGCGCCCAGACCATGACGAGCGAGACGAGGTCAATGACTACCACCACTCATATTACTAAGGTGAGTTGGTAGAGATGAGAAGTGGTGTTGATGATGGTGGTGATGATGATGATTGTGATGGTTATGATGATGGAGGTGATAGAGACTGGTGATGACGGCTCTGATTATGATTATGATCAGCGCCCAGACCATGACGAGTGAGACGAGGTCAATGACTACAACCACTCATATTACCAAGGTGAGAGGGTAGAGATGAAAAGCGAATATGATGATGATTGTGATGGTGATGATGATGATTGTGATGGTTATGATGATGGAGGTGATAGAGACTGGTGATGACGGCTCTGATTATGATTATGATCAGCGCCCAGACCATGACGAGCGAGACGAGGTCAATGACTACCACCACTCATAGTACCAAGGTGAGAGGGTAGAGATGGGAAGTGGTGATGGTGACTGATGATGACGGCACTGATTAAAGGCATCGTTTGACAATGTTAAACCTGAGATGCATGGCCTTACATGTTATCAGTGTCTGTGATATGGTGTAATATTGAAGCCCTAAAAAAAATTGCGCTTCAAAATGATCATTTTACCATACTCATTTTCATTCATGTATGACCTAAAGGTTTATAATTATGATTGCAGCATGAGCTAAATCCAGGATTTTTTTTTAAATCTGAGGCAAAGATACCCAATCCCTTTAAGATGATGAAGATGGAGATGGTAATAGTGGTGGTGGCAGTGAAGATGATGATGTTGACAATTTTGATGATGATGGTTGTAGTGAATGGTGAAATTAAAATGAAATTGTAACATAGGAGTACGGTAGATAATTCTATGGATAATGGCACTTTTAAAGCTAATATTAATACTCCAAGAATGATTTAAACATTGAGAGTTAAGAGCATGAAACTACTGAGATTGCTATTGATGGTGATGATATGTACAAGTTATGAAACCGATGTAAAACTCAGTTGAAATAAGACAAATATTTACGATCTCACCATTTGATAATCTTTAAACCATGCTTGTGTTTGTTTTTTTCCTCTCATTGTCTAGACTGTAAAGGGTGAGCTGACTGAGACGAGAGTTGAGAAGAAGATTGTCATCCAGGCGGACGGTGACTTAGATCATGACAAGGTATCATAATCACTTCTTACTCTTCCACCTCTGCTTATAACCCACTTACAAACAGGCTTCATATGGAATCCCTCCTCATAGAATGAAAATCACAAATGCTCTTTGTGTGTGCCACAGGAAGTTATTCACTGTAGCAACACAAATCCCTCAAGACAAAAAATTGTCTGTCATTTATCATGCCAGAACAAACAAAAATGTGTTGAACTGAATCAATTAGATTAGATGGATGAAATTTCATTAAAGGTAATACAAAGTTTTGGTATGGGGTCATGAATTTGGTTCAAATTAACATATTGGAAGCATATGCGTTCCTACAATATTCATTGATCGTTGTCGCGGTTGAAATCGAGTCTAAAGTTATGAAATTGTAAATAATAAACTTCTTATGTCGTATAGCTCCCTCACAAGGTCAAGATATTAATTAAGCTATAAAACAATGTTTTTTGACTAAAATCGACCGATTAGCTATTCCCATTTGGAAATTATATATCACAACTACATATTCTGAGATTTTCATGGTCGCAGCTACCATTGTACGGCCATAGGCGCTATTTGAAATTTATCGACATTTACCGGGAGCACCGGTAAATTTTTATATTCAATTTTTCTCGAAAACAGAAGTGTCTTAGGGGCTAGTTTTTTTAGTGCTTATAATACATCCACAGGGGCATCCAAATATATCAAAATTGTAAAGATTCACTATCCACCCAATTTTCAAAATTTCCCAAAACTTTGTATTACCTTTAATCAATGACCAGATAGCGTCCTAATCCAGAAACGAACAAATTTCTTTTTTTTTCCTTCTCATCTCTCTCATTTCCACTTTTGCTCATGATAACCCACACCTGTAAAATGATTACACTTTACAACATATTTTCCTTCAAATGCCTTTCCTATCACTTGCAGCAATAGATCACTCTTAATTATTGGACATGATGGTTTTCATTAGTCCATGTATATTGAAATTAATTGTTTACCCCCCCCCCCCCCCCCAAAAAAAAAAAAGAAGAAAAGGAAACTAGATTTAATTTAAAAAAAAATACATAATATAATATAAAATTGATACATGTCTTTCTGACATGAAAGAAAGACAGATTCTTGAAGTAGTATTGTGATATCCAGATGGGAAAATAGTCATGACCTTTTTTTTCCATAGATCTTTGTTCAGTATGGTTGGAATATGGCTGTTCATTTCACTAATGCCTAGATTGCAGCAATGAATGGCTTCTAGCATTCACAGCATGGCTATAAACTTGTCTCCTCTAAGCATCGAAACGGTGATCCATGTTGTCAATAATATTCATAGTTGTCTCAGAAATGATTCTTATCTTATTATAAGCACCGTAAATTGACGCCCTCAGGTTTAGTTTTAAAGACATTCATTTTTTGTTATATAACCTCCCGAAGCCAATAAGTGGACATTAATCAATACATTTTGATTCTATGTATACATAGATGTTCCAACCATCAAAGACTAAATGTATTTCCTCTAAAGTCACATACAATTTGTGACCAAGAATGTGGATTTACCAGTAAACAGTTTTAATGTCTGCTGATAGTCAGAAGGACTATTAAGGCTTGTTCAGATACATGTATGATGCTGCAAAGCCGCACCAGTTCTATAGTGTGATACGCTTCATGTTTCTGAATTTTGTAACACGGAGCTCAGTGAATACATGCATGTCCTTAGTTGCGCGTAGTGACCATTCATTTTTCACATCGAAAAAACATTGCATACTCGGCGATATACCCCACCATGCCTGAACTAGTCTTAATTGTGTAAAATGATACTGGTTTACAAATCTCTCACTCTCAGCAGACTTTATTGTAATATTTGATTTGATTTGAATTGATTTTCTACTGCATTCATAGTACATAGTACATTCAAAGTACACAGTTTTTTGACAACAGTATTGATATCAAATACAATAAGTATTTTTCTGACAGAGGGTCATAAATAAGCGAATATATATAACAATTGTTATTTTCAAGAATGAAATGATAAACTGTCATAAATACTCATTTCATCAATCATAAAATTATTTGCGGAAGAAGGAATGTCATTGTCAGCAGATTGCTTGAAAGCTACCGTCCAACATCTTTCATGCCTGGCTTTATATATCCACTGCCTCGACTGACAGCAGTGTAGTTTGTGAAAGCTTGTCCGATGCTCT
Organism: Strongylocentrotus droebachiensis; assembly: GCA_035222895.1. Classification (NCBI taxonomy): domain Eukaryota; kingdom Metazoa; phylum Echinodermata; class Echinoidea; order Camarodonta; family Strongylocentrotidae; genus Strongylocentrotus; species Strongylocentrotus droebachiensis. Next base: position 56,863 of record JAVYIG010002001.1, on the reverse strand, counting down.
TTGTATTATGTCTTATGTTGTGTCTTGTGAAGAAGTTGAAAAAGTTGAAAGTTGAAATATTTATTGGTTACTGAATCATCATAGGTTATAACAATAATGTGACAATGTCTTTACATGAGTATAAAACATAAGTTAAATTACATTTCCACATTCAGTAAATCATAGATACATACGCTCGAAGAGGTGATGATACAGAAGGGCTACAGCCTAAGCGTGACAGCTTGATACGCTTGCAGCCCAGAAACATTTAAAATCATAACGATTGTAAAGTAAAGTAAATTACAGAACATAATTAGAACATAAGAAGGATAGACTATTCTCAATAGGAATATGTGCTGTATAGTCTTAGGATACCCATGTTGTACATACTTGGAAGAATTTTTTTTATTCAAGGTTGTGATCTGTTAGTTTAGAATAAATCTAATTCGACACATAATACTCCTGGGGGGTGTTTCACAAAGGTCAAACTTTACTCTAAGTTGGACTTAATCATTATGGAAAGCCATTTGTAGCCTTAAAACAAAATATATTCAAAAGCGAAAATTTAAGTATTTTAGACTTTTTATAAATTCCACATCAAGAATAATAAAATGTCCGTGATTATAGAAAACATGAATGATTTGAATTAACATTTTATGCCTTTTAAAATATCTTTAAAAAACATATTTTCAAAGAAGCTAACAGCTTTCCATAATTGTTAAGTCCAACTTTAATAGAAATAAGTTCAACTAAGGATAATAATAATAATAATATTTAAGATTTATATAGCGCTGGTATACAAATACAGTTTCTAAGCGCTTTACAAAACACCCCCCTGATCAGGTATCAACACTAACAGGGGTCTAGAATATAAAGTGGACCCCTAAAATGCTAACATTTTTATGTGGGTCTGGTGTGAGCTGACCTCAAAATAGGGTCCAGCCCCTCCAGAAAGAAAGTATATGTGGAGCATTGTGCCGTTGCTGGATGTATTTTTGGCATTTAATTAGAACTGACTGTGTATACCGTATACCTAGTCTGATTTTTTTCTTGAGGTAAACATCAGTCTCGTGAAGCGTATCAATTATGAAGCTCTATTTGTCTATCTTAATGAACCTGTTGCAAATTATTGAGTTATGTTATGTGAGACTTAAGTGTAATATTAATGCTAGAGCTAAAATAGAAGTGACATACATGTAGAATAAATGTTTACATATATCTTAAAAATTGCAAAATACAGCTGTGCCATGATCTTTTACATGTTTCTTTCAAAAAAAGATCTCAAACCTACCATACTATGATTTCCTGTGGTTATATCGCTATCTAGAGATTTCATTTGATAACATTTGGAAAGAGAGTGCCCATTTTGTTTTAAATAGCAATGTTTCAGAGTTCACAATTTGTTCCTCTCTGAGAAATTTGAGAAATAAGATCTGCTAGTTTTTAAAACAGAGAGATACATGTACATATGATGTATACTGATGCACTATCATGCACGGAGTAGCTCATCAAGCTATGAAAAGGAATGGTTGAAATCATTCATCCCTCCACTCCATCAAGATGATAATTTTGTGTGAAAAATGAAATCCAGAACCTCCCTACTTGTAGCTATCCACCTGCACTTCCTTTGAAAGAGTAGGGGCCATGGCCATGCATACCTGCACACCTTTTAAAGTCTGTTGGACGATACAGGAATGATTATGGCATAATAATATATTATCCAGCAATGTAAAGTCATTAAGTGAAAGGCTTAGCGAGTCAAGTCAGGAATCTCAAAGTCACAGTTCCCTAGTCAAATTGATGCACAGATTATCCCTTGTAGATTGCGATACTGATGGTTATAGATTAAAGAGATCATTATGATGACTGTTAATGTCTTCAAAGGAGGATGGCTGCACACTAACAATATGATATTCTATATACATGTATGTTAAGAAGGTTAATGGAGAGATTATTGAGAAAGAAACAACGATGTGTTCCAGTGAAAGCCTTAAATAAGATCATATCAGTAAGGAAACACAGTTTTTGTGAGTTGAGATGTTTTTGCTTCTTTCTCAGGGGATGACGGAAGACCAAGTACGAGCTGTAAGTCATTCATCATCTTCATCTTCATTCTAGGCTTACTCCTTGTTGCTATGCATCCTTCATCCTTCCTATCCCCTCTCCATCCCCTCCCCGTTCCTAAAAACGAAATAGATGAATTATATATCAACGAAAAGCTTATAAGCCATAAATTACAGTTATATCAGTTATGTGGTATTTTGGTGTCTGTCAGAGGAAAAACAACTCTCTGAAAACTCAAAATCTAATGCTTTGAAAATCGGAAGTTATCGACCTAAAATAACTAGCTAGCAACTTGGTGACATCATCTTATGTGGAGTACGTATATTCACAATGGCTCGTCATTAATTATGCACGGTTCATCGCCAATCAGGTGCACATGCTATGTTGTCACCACAACTGCAGCAAATTTGACCCCTGCTGACCCGTAATTTGGAGGGGTGCTGAAAATTGGGTTTTTACCGGTATTTGCTTTTGTGCAATACTAAAAGGGAAACTATTTTGTTATTCCTCTACATTTGTTCTCTACATTCATTCAACTTTCCATTGATATAAATTTGTATTTTATTCGGATAGGATCTTTAAAAATCAGGTTCAAGAAAGGAAGTAATTCTAAGTTTAAGTTTTTCCTTTATTTCAACATGATTTTTAGACCCAGGGTTAGGTGTAAGTGAATTGGTAGAATACAGACCAAAAGCGCTTGTTTCGTCATACCAGGTTCAATTCTCCAAGTTATAAATCTTCCATTTTTAGAATGAACAAAATAGCCTTATTATGAATAGTTTATCTGCCTATTTGTTCTATTGATTCCATCAAAGGTGAATCTTCCACGTATAGTTCTATAAAGAAAACGATTTGCTGCCCATTTACAGAAGGGATTAGTTGAAGTTGAAAGAAGATAGTTTGCACTTGTAAACAAATTTTAATTCTCGTTATCTCAATTGCAGAGCTTAATCTCAGAGAAATATACTACAAAGAAAGCTTGCTTCTCTCCTTACAAATGATTACATGTATAAATTGCATTGAGTGCACCACTGTATTAAACTGCATAGGTGTTGGGAAGCACAGCCCCCAAATTCCAAAATGGCCACACAAAATTATCCAAAGTGCTTTTATGAAATTTCCATTGCAACCCATACCCATTAGTGCTATATAAAGCATTGTACATTGTTCATTTATGAAATTATGGTAATAATTATAATAAAGTCATCTTAATAGAGTGCATAATAAAATACTTGCCGTATCTACATGTATATACTTAATCTCCATGTACATGTATAATCTACATGAATGTGTTTATACTTATGTTTACGCATGTAATTCATGCAATTGAAAACGATCACTAATAAACATCCATAAAGGAATGATAGAAGCTAATTAAAGGTGATAATCCAATAATTTATTATTATCATATAGTAATGCTCGGAGCCTTGGCTAGCTTCTTAGATATACGTTTTAACATTTTATTTTGGTGGGGAGGGGGGGGGGGGGAGGAGATATTTAACGATGATTAGCTAAATTAATCCAAGGCATTACTTGGCCATCAGGATAACGTAAAACAAAGAAGCAATAACGTAGTGAAATTGATCTTCCCTGCACCCATAATATGATTTGTATATTCAGTAAGTGTCTTGGTTGATTGAAAGTACGTCAACTTAATTAGAGTGAGCAGTATGCATTTCGGGTGAAATTTACACAGTTTTGTGGAAAAGAAGATATCTGCACTCTTAAATAATTTAAATTTTATTCAACAAAAAAGTTGATATAATGTAGAACCTTAGTTTAAACTTAGAAATTCAATATTATCTTCTTCTTAAAAACATATAAAAAAAAACTATTAGAAACTTAAAAATTGGTGTGCAAAGGGTTTATAAAACATTCAAATATGGCAGGGTAGCTTCATAAGCTCTGATTTTGGCACTCTCGCTTTACTTTTCTGAAAGTATCTTGGGTGTTGTTATTTTTTCTTCTTTCCTATTCTAAATATTTTATACTGTGGGGCTGTTAGAAGCAGCAAGATCTAAAAAAAAACTATGGAAACCTGCCGTTTACTGCATATACTAACTGTAGCACAATATATAGAACAAATGTATTTTATGGCAATGTTATTAACATTTCTGTTTTTCTTAGCTAATTTCTCTCCACTATTATTCATTGTGAGTGCTTTTGTTCGGAAAAGTACTTAACAGTATCAAGGAAAATTCTGAGGGGAAACAAAATTGGGAAGTTGCTGTAGGCTTGAAAAATGGGAAAATTACTCTTTTCTGTTTCTATTATTCCTTTATGTAAGAAAAATGTGTCAGCACCAGAATTTGAGATGTAGGCATGTAGACATTGTTGTACCAAAGTCTTTGAAACACCTTTGGAGTGGCTTCTTCTAATACCGGAAACTTTTTACCTGGAAGCTCTTGGCAAATTTGAAAAATATGTGCTGTGTAATTATGTGACATGTATCTTACGCAAATCTGTACCTCGCGGAAAAGCTGCAAGTGAGTCGTGTTTTCGAAAGTGTTTGTTTACGGGTAACAAGAATGTTAGCAGCACAGTCGCGATTTAAACCTTGTACTAGGTGTTATGAAACAGGCCATAATGTTTCAGAGGTCTGTGTAGATAATTAATATCGATGCTAGAAGGAGCCTGCATTATGACTATTTCATTGCCTAAATTATTCTATATTATAAGATGATGACGTGGATCTTAATCAAACAATTGGTAATTTTGATAATGACCAGTCATTATAAAACGCTAATGACCAGTCATTATAAAACGCTAATGACCGGTCATTAGTAAAAATAGTGTATTATTTGTATACTGGTAACTTACGTCATGAGAGGAAGAAGGGCATTACATGAGTTTGTGTCCTTTTGGCTGTCAGCAAATGAGCCCTTAGCAGTGGGGTCTTGATTTCATCTTGTATACTGTGTGTTTTAATTCAGGCCCCTACCGATACAGATACAGAGGTCTAGAAAGTTGACCTCTGGACGGCGATATCAGCGCTAAAAGGTAGTAAGAGCCTGACTTGAGTAATAATTGCCTAGATACGCAGCCTGAGTGCATTTTGATAATGATTTCCCTACAGGTCTAGTGTAGAAGAAGACGTAGAGAATGATGAGAAAGTTAAGTGCCTGTGACTGACTGCATTTTGCAAATGACAGAAATAGTGTTTATATTTCATTCTAATCTATCAAGGATGTTAAATTAAATGAGGATTAATGTGTTGTGTGCATCTTCTCTTCTCATCTGTAATTTTGGGAATATTAATATTTTTCTTCCAATGCTATCAATATATCCTATAATTTTCCAACTAAAATTTCCTTTCATAAAGTGGAAAATTGTTGAGAGTAAAACAAATCAAATTAAATAAGATATTATGAATTTACCACATTACCACATTTAATGCTTGCTGTATGTGAATTAAATCCTTCCATCACTCAACACTTGATTAGCCAATGAAAACGATTCCAAGACATGCTAAAAAATTCTAAAATTTTCAACCTAAGCCACACTATAATATGGGTAAAAGCCTTTAAAGGTACTGTTATAAACCCTTCAGTGAATGAGGGAACATAGTGCCTGTATACCATATACATTTAACTGCATTTTGGTTGTAAGTGGCACAAAATTGATGTATGTCTAATATTTTGTAGCTTGGAATAACCTAAGATAACTTGATATAATCATTACAATTTTGGAGTTGTAATCTCTACCCGTGTATTGATGAAGTGCTAGAGTGAGTTTTGAAATCCATTTTTCTTTCCGATGTTGTTTGTTCGAAGCCAGGAGAGTGTTGACTCATTTACTTAAGAGTTTGCGCCCTACTGGCTCTCAACAGATGATTTGGTTTGATGTGCCTGTGTGTACCATTCACCCATTTTCTTGACTTTTTCTAAAAAATGAATTAAGTTACAAATTATCAAAACATGCAAGTCAAGATGGAATTATATAGCAACGTGATTCCTAATATTTTTTGCTGATAATACAACACAAGGCTTGTTTACAAAACTGAAATTGTTCATTATATGTACAAGTAATAATATAGCTCACAACAACTACATGTATCTTTTTACTAAACTTCCAAGAAAAAGTAGAAATTTGTTCTGGTAATAATCTAAAAAGTGATTAGAATGCATGTGTGTGTCAAGTTTTCCATTTTGTAAGTAAGCAGATTTTTTTCTAGGAAAATATTTCACCTCAAACTCTCCTGAAGACCTTATGTGTGTGAGGGATAAAGAATTAGGAAAATGGAAGAGTCACAGAGAGTGTTCATGCATGAATATTTGTGATTAAGAATGAACAGGGGAATGGAGGAATACATATCGAGGGGTCAGTGACACAAAGACGGAACTCCATGGCCATTTTGAGAAAAAGTGGTTTATGTTTCACTTAGCACTTGGGCCTTAAGGAGTTAAGTCTATGTTTTACTAGCCATTGACTTCAACAGGGTGTTGGGTGGAGTTAAGTCTTTGTGTTTCCTGGAAAGCCCACATTTTTCTGAACATTTTGATATCAAATGCTCATTTTAGTAAAATATGGAGTTACGTATGTGTGTGACTAAACCCTCGATATACACTGGGACCCTTGAATGTTATGCTTAGGTCACACCAATGCTTTGAGCCCATGCGTTACAATATCGTTGCAAAAACCGGAGAAACGAGCCAACGTTGATCTGGGAATTCATGATTTGAATTGGATCTAAACAGACATTGGCATAGCTATGCTGCGTTTCGCATGTGTACAAGGGGAAACAGTTCAACAACGCAAAGGCCCAAGAAAAGTAAATTATAGATATGTTCAGATTTTCAAATATCCTGCTGCATTTCCACTCTGTTTCTCCACATCGAACCGACATCGAGACAGTATCAGGGGCGGATCCAGGAATTTCTTGCCGGGGGGGGGGGGGGGGGGGGGGCACACGGTGGGAAAGAGATTGGCCGGGGGGCACGCCCCTGTTTTTCAGTAAATTTTGGGCGAATTTAGGGCTGATTTTAACATATTTTTTTTTGGCCGGGGGGCACGTGCCCCCTTTTTACCCCCCTGGATCCGCCACTGAGTATTGAGGTGACATTGAAATTAAAATGCACATTTCAAACCAAACCAAGAAGGCATGGTAGGGTAGTGGGAAACGCATGCATTGAACTGACACCAAAATGAAAAGGATTTGGTGTGACCAGGGCATGACTGATTTGGAGTTATATTTGAAGTACTGCCTTGTTGTGATTTGGGATTAGATTTAATCTAAGATTCTGGGATTTATCGAATGTGAATTGATGTGATACTGGTACACGAAGTTCAAGATTCAAGACAGGTGTTTTAACGTCGGCTGCAATTGTTCCACTCTTGTTCTTGCATTGTGATTAAAAGCACAATTTTTTTGCAGTCATGCATTTGTGGTAATGATATTTCTACTTGTTAATTAGGTTTTACTTTCTTGTTTGGAAACATTGAAAGCAAATGCATCTGCAAATTTATAATGACTAATTCAGTTTTATACAAAAATAAAAGCATCAAATGCAGAATTAATCAAGGAGTGTTTTTTTTAAAGCTTAAAAGCTTCCTTACCCTGCATAATCCTGCAAATTTATGCAAGACATTTGCAATATCCTTGGTCACTTTCTGTGGACCAAATGTCGATTCGGAAGCATATAACACGGATTTCCCATAGCATTCAGGCACCATCATGTGTTACTGGCAGCTTTTGCAAGTTACTTGTCATATTGTGTACGGAGGCCTTTTTGAATGATGGGATGACAGTGTATGCATAACGTATTTGTATTGTAATGTCTTGCCTGTAGCTAGCATGTGTGTTTGTGTTTTGTGAATTGTCGCCATCTTGCTTACATTCAGCTTACACAACTTATCTCACAACCAAACCTATAATGAGTTTCTTTCGATGAGAAATAATTCATCTGTTCAGAGCATGAACATATCGAGCGGTCAGTGACACAAAGATATAACTCCATTTTGGCCATTTTGAGAAAAAGTGGTTAATGTGTCACTGAGCACTTGGGCCTTAAGGAGTTAAGTCTATGTTTCACTAGCCATTGACTTCAATGGGGTGTTGGGTGGAGTTAAGTCTTTGTGTTTCCTGGAAAGATCACATTTTTCCGAATATTTTGATCAAATACTGATTTTGGCAAAATATGGAGTTACGTCTTTGTGTCACTGAACCCTCAATATTTAACACATGCATTTTTGAATTTGACTATGCTTCCATTTTTCATTATGGAAGTTTTGCTTGCTTCAGCAAAGACGAGGTGTACCACGACATGATTACGTCACCTTTTTTTATCGTCAATTGCCATATCTATGTTCTAAAACAACAAAAATGTTGACGATCATAGCCTGGAAGTACTTTATTTGTACCCTCCGCAGATTTGGCAACTTCAATTGTATCAATATTTCACTTTAAATGTTGTATTTAGAAAAGATCTAATTTAATCCAGCTTCAATCTGCATGTTGTGATTGAATACTGGGTTCATGGTATTATCTTTTCAGAGTCAAAAAGGCATCGACTCTCTGTTACAGTTTGCAGCCTGTATTCTAAGTGTATTCAAATTTAAACCTGATGCCGGGCTTAAAATTGTATTCAAAACCAGGTTTAACAAAAGATGGTAGTCTGAGAGAGATCTAAGTTTACCTTTGTTAAACTTGATCTTGGGACCAGGGTCTGGGCCCTGTTTCATAAAACTTGATATCAATAACAAGTTACAAGCTACTGTTATAAGCTACTGAAATCATGGCATCTGATTGGCTGAGAGCAAATCTGTCATAGAAATTTAGCAGTGGTTATAGATAACAAGTTTTATGAAACGGGGCCCTGGTTTAACCAAATGTTAAAAATATGGACCTATGAGTTAATGTAGATGTACCAGCTGGCTCTCTAGAGTTAATATCCCAATTTTCTTCCTGGAATTCCCTCCTAATATTGCTATTCTTCTGTTTATCTCATTTTCCAATTTTTTAATCAGCTGTTAGCGGAGACTCTAGCCGAGGAGCAGCTTCAGAATCCTGACTTCCAGGTCACCCGTATCGTCATCCAGAAAGAAGGAGAGGAGATCAACGGGGATGTGGAAGAGGAGGCTCAACCAGCTCAGGATTAAGCTAATCCACACTAATCTAATCAACACTAATCTAATCTCTGTAATTCTACATAGCCACAGCTTCCTATATAAGTACTCTATGTCATAAGACGCCCAATGTCACTATCAAATTTATTTGGAAGGCGAACTTGACCATAAACTCCACATAATTTTCTTTTTTAAATAGTTCAGATTTAATTGAGCTTAATGATATCTTGATCTAGAATTAAAAACAGTATCTAATTCAGTAGGTGATGTTCGTTTAAGAGGATGATCTACTTTCAGACTGAAAACAATAACATATTTAAAGAGTATTGACTGTAGAAAGTCGCATGAAAATACAAAATACAGACCAAAAAGAAACAAAAAATTATAAAGATGTACAATGTAACCCTAGTCTTGATAACAAGAAATGAGATTAAGTAGAGCTGTAGTCTAGTCTAACCTTTAGATTTAGATGTTTCAAGCAGCAGTGCATCTAGAAAAGATCTAAGTTATAGTTGTTTTTACAATTTTTAAGAAACAATATCTCCTGTATACCTTTTTGAGATAAGGTCTATTACAAATGCATTCTTGCTCGTAGACTTAGTTGCAATGTTTAGAACTGAAATAGGAAGAATGGTTGATTTTAATTATCCAGTTGAGAATCGTGTATGTCATCTACAAAATGGTTTATGAAGAAACACTGTCATTGAACAAGCAAGATATTGTATTCTGGTAAGGGCAATCGGGAAAAAGGTGAAAAGAAATTTTAATGTATTAACATCACTGTCAATCTATCATCATGTAATAAGGTACTCTTTGTAAAATATATTCAAACAATTTTTCAATTTCAGACGTAGTTGTCACATGTTGTGTATTGGTACCATTTTTTTCTACCAACGTATGAACATAAAAACCTATCACCAAACAAAAATGTATGGCATAGAGAGCAAATCAAACGTTTTTAACCTTTTAGGCGCAACATTGTGAATGTAAAGATGAAAGTAAACGTTAAAAAGGGTGAAAGGAAAGCACAAAGGAAAGGAGATGCAAGTTGTCATATTTTGTCACTTAATTGATGATTTTGAAGCCGTTTTTAAAAATTCGAATTTAAATAAAATTATGAAATTGGCTGGTTCGTGTTGCTTCATATTTGCCTGTATATATAGCACCATTTCTGCCATTTTGTGATATTCATTCACTCACTTTAAAGATTAATAGAAAAATATATATCTAAGCTTATACTCTTTTTGTATTCTTTTTTCTGCTTACTAAGGTGTTGTAAGCAGTCTCAATAAATATGATCCTCTTAAATGATTTCAGATTTATATCATTAATGCCAACATACAGTCAAACCTGTCTTAGTGACCACCTCTCTGTAAAGGCCACCTGTCTATAGTCGCCAGGAATTTCGTCTCCGTCGAGAAAGAAATGTGTGTTGTAGAACCTGTCTAGAAAGGCCACACGTCTACAGTTGCAACCTTTTTTTGGTTTTCCTAGGGTGACCTTTATGAACAGGTTTGATTGTAATTGAAAAGAGCCAGTACATCAGTGTATGCTTAGACTAATTAAGAAGGCTTGTGCAAAGATATACATATATTATAGTGTAGTATAACCTTGTTTTGGGCCTATACTGTATACAAAAAAACATTACAGTGCCAAGTCTAAATGCCAAGTTAGAATTTGATAAGCGAGTTTAATATAATAGGACAATCTTTAGGGTAACCTTGATTTATTTCCTAGGATTTTGTGAATATTTTGCACGAAATATGTTTTACCAAAAATCTAATGTAATTTGATTGTACATGTACATGATTTGACTGAAATTTATCCTTAAGTATATGTTTTTTTTTCTTTCTTCATATGTCTTTAAGACTTTAATTTGATCGATTTATAATTAGATATTTTAATCATCATTTTTTTCTTCATATATTCTTAGTTCTATACGAGATTTGTTTGTGTATGATATCATTGCCAGGTAGTTAGGTAGTGGGTAATTTTTTAACCAGTCCTATTCAGTTCATGGATATCATGCATTAAGGACACATACCTATGATTCGTATAGGTGTCGATTATTCCCAATGTTTTAATAATGAAATCCCTGAATGAAATGAATCAGTACTAGTTGTCTTTTGGATGTCGCCTTGGGGCAACAAAACAAAAAGACAGGTTGCATGTACTGCCAACTCTCGTGACGTAAATTATTGCAAATCTGAGGAAATTAGTGCGAGATGTAATTAACGTAGGATCAAAACATGACAGTTCGAGTTTGTATGATAGTCAAAGAAATGGACCTATTCTCATGTGTAGGAATTGAGAATTTGAAGATGATAATTGTACTATTTGGATGGAATCATAATAGACATTCTTATTTCAATAAATGGAGGATTGAATGAATGTTTGTTGGACAGACGAAGCATTGACAGATATTGATGTAGTGATGGGCAAGTTGTTTATATATCAGGTTTTTTTATTTGTCAATTCATATTATTAAAATAAAGCCTGCGTATTGGATAGCTCTTATTTAAATTGGAAAAGAAATGTTTAGATATTGTAAATTTAGATATAGTCTGTAAAATCTTGCTTTAATAATTTTTTTTCCTGCCATATCTTATCATCATGTATCACACTTTTTTTTTAATCGGTGTGGTTTTGCCCACGATTGCTATTATGTAATAATTCTGTATAATTTGCTTCTGCGGATTATGTAAATGCATTCTACTCGTTAAGGAGAGAAAATTACAAGATATTATTGGCCAGAAAGGATTCTTTTGGGCCATGTGGTGGATGAGGTCATAAGTGCAAAGAAGTTGTTAGTTGTGATAGTTGTAGTGTTGTTGTGGGTGGCAGGCAACAAGGCACCTTTCAAGCCTGGCTAGGTTGCTGTTTAGTTATTGTAGGTGTTTGAAACTCTGTACAGATAAGAAATGCAAGCTGTGTATAAGTGTGAATTTTAGCAACTATCACTTGTTTTATTCAAGGGAAAATCTTTTCAATATACATGTATCATAACTACATAAATAATTAGCTGCAAATAAATAGTCAGTAGTTTAAAAGGAATCCTTTCAGCTTAATTGTAATGAAGTAGATTACGGTAATCTTGCCATGAATTAAATAGCAATGTAAGTTAGCGGTGTATTGTTTTTATGACTTTCTTAGCCAGTTTCAATTTGACTGATTTTAATTTTAAAACAAATGACAATAGACGCTCATGTATAGACGAGCTTGATTTTTACATTTTCATCTTTTAAACAGAGTGCTTTCCAAGCAAATTCTTTATACTCACTTTCATTTTGAAGATTTCTTTCTTTCACCCGTAGTCTGCAGACTTTGGGGAGAATTCATGCATAGATCGATTACATTTCCATGTCAAGTGAATTGAAGTTCTTTGATTTTTGTTTGTTATTAAATCAGTGTGTACTGAAGCTAACATATACCCTGTTTTGTAATGTTTGGAGTATGTATAAAACTCATAAAGATTGACACAACACATTTGTAAATGGTGGTTGTGATACAAATTGTTCCAAGTTCTGATGTACTGACAAATAAACCATGTAATTGTTGCCCCACACAACTTGTATCATCTAGATATAATTTTGTAATAGAATCGAGTTCACTTTGCAGTGGAACATTGTGTGCATGTGTGTGCTGCAATCAGTTAACTGGACAATTGTCAAGAAAACCAATTTTCTTTTAAGCCCAAGAAATGGTATCTGTCGTACGAACGCGACTGTGAACTCGGACCTAAAAAGAGTTTTGGAAGTATCTTATTTGCCTGCAAAACCATACTATGTCCATATTTCATCAGAAAAGATTGGTTTTATACGTTTTGTTTTAATGAAGATAGAGAATGTTAGGTAAACCGACCCCTGAAAGGAACTGAAAGACAATTGACATCTCAGATGATACAGAATGATCTGGTATGGTAGAGGATGTTTGTGAATTGAGAAGGACTGAAGGTATGATACGGAATGATCTGAAATGGAAGAGGATGTTTGTGAATTGAGAAAGACGATATGATACGGAGTGATCTGGAATGGTAGAGGATGTTTGTGAATTGAGAAAGACAAGATATGATACGGAGTGATCTGGAATGGTAGAAGATGTTTGTGAATTGAGAAAGACAAGATATGATACGGAGTGATCTGGAATGGTAGAGGATGTTTGTGAATTGAGAAGGACTGAATGTATGATACGGAATGATCTGAAATGGAAGAGGATGTTTGTGAATTGAGAAAGACAAGATATGATACGGAGTGATCTGGAATGGTAGAGGATGTTTGTGAATTGAGAAATACAAGATATGATACGGAGTAATCTGGAATGGTAGAGGATGTTTGTGAATTGAGAAAGACAAGATATGATACGGAGTGATCTGGAATGGTAGAGGATGTTTGTGAATTGAGAAGGACTGAAAGTATGATACGGAGTGATCTGGAATGGTAGAGGACCCTTCACCCTCCCCTTTTGTGGGGGGGGGGGGGAGGGGGGGGGGGGGGGGGCTTTATAGCATGATGGCTAAATGCCCAATTTAGTGCTTCAAGAAGATGACAAATCGGAAATCAATTTTGAGAAACAAATTATCATCAATTAAAAACATACCTTCAAATCCCAGAATTAGGCACACCAGACCAGATGAGTTACTGTTCCATTGTTTTTGGTAAACCAGCATGTACTTGGTAGGTTGGGAGCGAGTTGTGAAATCCATTGGACCTTCATGTTGGTTTCCCCTAAGAAGTTATATAGTAAGGATGAACGCATCTGTAGAATTAAAATACCAGTCAAGAAATATTTGTGGAAACAAAAAATGAAATCGAGGTTCACTGTTCAATATTTTCATATTTTGCATTACACATTTCATTTTACACATTGTCAGCTTTGTAAAGTAAACTAGATCTGTAAGGATTTTTTAAATCATCACAGCGCTTTAGAAAGAAGAAAAAAAATCGATTTAGTAGCTGCGCTATATGAACAGATCAAGTTATTATCAATAATAATGGTAAGAATAATACACTGGTATTTCATTAAACAAGTACGTGAAATATATAATATCACTTTCGTTTGCTTGTGGTTATACTTGTAAGATAAGGAATAATTAGATATGGAAATGGGGATATGAAGGAGCCTAAGGTAAAAGCATAGTTTGTTGGCTAAATAGTGGGATAGCGTGCACCCACCCACCCATACACACGCGCACTCAAACACCTTCACCCGAACACACCCACACACACGTGCACGCACACATCATATTTACTATTTTACGCCTCTCATTGCCCATATTATATATACACACCTCTTATTCATCGTAGATCTATTATAAGTTCTTACCATACTTACACATCTCGCCTACCATATTCAAGCCCCTAACATACCTCGTTCGTATACCTGATGTATTAACACCCTCATATATTTAACTCATACATCTCCCTAACCATACTCGCACATATCACTAAGATAGCCATCTAAGCAGATACAGTTAAATCCTGTTTCGCTCTCCGCACGAGTGTCTCCATGAAGACAATGATTAGAGTGACAAGCTAAAATAGTAAGAGAAATAAAATTTAGAACAACCAGACGAAAAACCCGACCTCTCACGTGCTTGTATTGAATAATTTAGTTATTCTGAGATGCAGTGAGCCACAGGATTGGCACGCCAAAGCTCTCTGAAAATCTGCTGTTTAAAGAGAAAGTTGAGTTCTGGGAAAAGGTGACAAATAATTTGTGAACGTTATCATTGTATTATGCAAGTGTGTAAGAACATCAGATAAAAATGTTCCCTGAAAAGCATGGCTCTTCAAATGCCTTAATATTCTAAATATGGCATGTAACATCATACAAATCGGGACGGATTTTTATACCACATGTTCGTGTAGTCCCATAAACATCTGCCTGTGTACAGTGCTTGTTACTTTAAAATGTTGATGATTCCAGAACCTTGCAGTACTCACCGTCATTATTCATATGCTAGATGATCAACCTTTCTGATCGATTCCACAACGTTTCCTTCACAATGCAATCGCATGACCAGAACTCAACTTTATCTTTACGCGCATTTCGTTAAATGTTTGGTGACGCAATAGTGTTCACATTTTGCAACTAAAATAAAAAAGGAAAATAAGCTGAAAATACATTCCCCAACAGTTATGATATTCAGGGCTATCAAGTGTTTCCTAACAAACTTTAGATAACCGTCCAAAGAAAATTGAAACTACATATTTCATAAATGATAGATGATGGAATGATCACAATTCATGTGGTAATTAACAAAGCTATCAGTAAAATATGTAACACTAACCCTAACCCTAACCCAATACTCGTTTTAAATGTGACATTCATAAATGTTTTTATAAGCAACAAGTCGATCAAATACAATCTTTTTATTATATGGATAAAATGTTTCGTTAGCTGCCCGCAAGAATACTGTGACTGTCATTGACAATAGGGACTTTTAGATTCGCACGAAGACTATGTGGGTTGCTTCGATCGACGTCCTTTTAATGCCCTGCCTTGAATGGACGTCACACGTATCAGTCCACGCAAATCTAAAAGTCCCTATTAAGGTACCTCTTACGACCTTCTTGCTCGGAACCGAAGGGTTGCCCTTTTCCTGCCGCAAGAGGTCTTCCTTAACAATAGTATGTATTCGGTAATGTCTTAATCCGGAATTGATTACATTTCCATGTTCATTTACCTGAAATTGAATCTGAAACCTATCTTACCTGGTTCGGAACAAGACAATCCTTGGACATCTTTTTTAATCCCTAAATCCGAGAGCCGATCTATCAACCTTGATAGATCGGTTGGCAAAACTTTGGGGTTGAGGTGAACTGCTTCACCATCCTCTAACATCATAGATTGACATGACTACATAGGCACAGACTGACAAGTATCGCACGTGTGCAATGATGCTTCAATAACTGTATGCAATATTGGAGTAAAGAAAGGAGTAGGGAAATATTTTAGAATGTCATGTTCTAGAGAAGTGATTGGGAGGATTATGCTCTGTATATCATAGGAATTGTCAGCTTTCAAAGTTTTTTGTGTAACACATTAGCAACAACTTACTCACATTTGAATACAACAAAAATAATATCTAATCATTTTCTCCATTGTGTTTCGGCCTATGACCTATCCCGCCACCCCCCCCCCCCCCCCCCCCCCCCCACTCCGGGAACGGAGGGATACCATGCGTGTTCCCAAAATCTCCGGCTCGTAACAAAGATAAAGGTCTACCCGTATTGACTTTACACATCGGACTTTTCCTGAAAGGGGGGGGGGGGAGGGGGTGCTGGGAACACGCATGTGCGTACCCTAAATAACAGTGGGGGGGGGGGGGGCAGATGCAGATGACCTATTCGATGCCAGAGTGTTAAACATTTATATTGGGATGTATATTTTCTTCTAGAGAATAAAATAGTAAGTTCGTATGATGTATTCATATATTAATGCATCTTTTAATAACAATCATGTGAAATTTGGCACCTTTACCGCGAACCATATTTCTTTTAATCTCCACGAATGAATGAACGAACTTGGACGAATGAACGAATGCATGCATGAATGAAACGACACACATACAGCATCATCGGACCGATGGAGTAATATGAACATGATTATGGTGGCACTTTGAAGGCGATTGCCGATTTCGATTTCCGTGCGACTAAAATGTTATAAAAATCATGACAACAATATATTCTGTATTTTTGTGAATAACCGTTCTATATTCAGATGACACTTCACCCCATGAATTACCATAAAATGAGTAGTAGATTACCTGATGACTGGAGAAGAATGTAGGCAAAGAAGGGATGGAATATACCAGCCTATATAATATACAAAACTAACGCTATGTTATTTTAGACGATGTTATGTTTTAATTAGGTAATTGCAGTATTTTCAAAGGTTTTCCAACTGCGTCAATTTGAATAAGATAGAAGAAATAATGAAGAGATGGATATGTTAGAAGGAGAGAGAGAGAGAGAGAGAGAGATGGAGAGTGGGAGTGGGAGAACAATATTGCATAAAAAATATAAATTCCAACTCAGCCCTAAGATCTTACCTCATCTTTGAGATATAAGTGTCCGATTGTTTTTGTTTTTTGTACTACTGTTGTTAGAAATAAATTTCAAATCAAAAGAAAAGCAATAGACTCACAAATAAATAAACAAAAGGAACAAAAAATAACAAGAAATAAATATGTCATTACTTTCCGGGGTTTTTTCCTCTAATTTTTGCCCATATTGCCAGAGGCGGCACTCCCGATTTGGGGGGAGGGACACTGTGCCGCCCACTTTTTCAGGTACTCGCAAAATGCCCCTTTTAACATCTGATATATGCCCCTATCGAAATCTGATAGGTGTCCTTCTCCTCCAACAGATTCCCTATTTCCATTCTCACAAGTGCCTCTTTTCATTTCTGTAGAGTGTCCCTTTTCAGGTGCAAGAAGTGCCATGTTCACCTCTGAAGGCTCTGATAATTGCCCTTTTTACTTTGATATGAGCACCTTTTTTATTTTTCTAATAACTGTCCTTTTCCCTTTTGATAAGTGCCTTCTTTTCCTTTCTCCATAACTTGCACCCATAATTTTCAGTCTTTCTTCATTATATTGTTCTTAATACTCATCAGGTTTTTTTTTTTTTTTTTTTTTTTTTTTTTTTGGGGGGGGGGGGTCTTCTTTATAAGGTGTATTTTTTGCACTGGGACCTCACAAATCTTTTGCTCGCTCGCTCGAAAATTAATATTAAGACCATCACACCAAACTGCAAAGTATTTTGCTTAATTAAGCAGTATCCCGTACCACGTAAAGAAAGACAAAAATATATATTGATATCATCCCTGGTAGTGTAATCACAATCATGACAATGTAGGGGTATATACCCACGTTTTAAAAATGGTGTAGGTTTTGTTGATGTTTCCCTTTGTAGGCGCCCCCTTTTGTTTTCCAGAAAGTGCCCCCTTTTTGTGCCCTCGCTATTTTGTAAGACGCTCCGCCGCCCCTGCAATATGCTACTTCGTGGTGATAAAGATTTTGTTCTGGCCCCAAAAAGTTTTTGCTCATTACGCAATTGGTCTACATGCTGACATATGGATTTGCCATCGACACGATTGGCTAGTTTTCGTTCTTATAACTCAGTTAAACCGCTTAGCAAACCTTCACATCATCCTATTATTTGTCATTCGGTTAAATGTAATTGTTTTATTCGGTCTGTTTTCGGTCCCATCGATGTAACTGGGGTACACATCTCAAAACCCAACCCCATACCGACCGATTCCTAGCCTAGTCTCCAGGCACAGAATCTTATTTGACATTTTAACACCATCTTTAAAAGCCTTGAGCAGAACCTAGCTCTGTCATTTTTTGGCTTTGTCCGCAACACCTAAAGTACAGAGTCAATGTACTTTGCTCTCAGCCTAGTCTATCAGTGCAGATATAGTTACGCATTACGAATAACATGGGTTTGTGCCTGGTAACTATCTTTGGTCATTGGAGGTAGGTCATATAATAATTGTTTGATCGGTCTGCTGTCGGTCTGGCGTCGGTCTCGTTGGGGTGACCGGGCTCACAATCATAGACATGCATTTCCTAACGTGGAAATGTTATACGGCATGTATACAAAGTCATAGACTGTATCATGATTGAGAAGGAACAAAATTAACAAGGTTAGGCAATAATACAATGTACCAAAGTGAAAAAAAGAAGTTGAACAACGTGAGAATGAGAATGAGTTCCTTTCCTCATTTTGAGATAAGGCACGTTTCTCGATTCTCCTAACATTTGATGCGTTAAGTTGTTGGGTTACTTTTCCGACGATTTAAAAACCTCCTCTAAAATAGTTTGTTCCGTGACTTCCTGCTCATCCCTATTCGAAATTCTCTGAATCAAGCATAAATATAGAAAATCTTGTTTGACAAAACAACAAGAAATAGATATGCATATTTAAAATCAAAGGAAGGCAACCGACCGCTATTATACAAACAAAATAATTCAAAATACAAATGTCAGCACTCTTCCGGTCTATTATCGCAAAGAGCGAGTATGTGATTAATAGAACAAATCGCTTTACAAAATATTATTTACCATCACCTGTACAAATATATATATATAATTTATGCATAGCATACACCATTCCTGAAACTGGAGGCTATATAAACATACAGTCATATGTCTGATCACAGGGAGAGGAGACAATACAACCCACTTTATGGTTCCAAGGGTCACATGAATCGATGTTGAATTTTGTTTAACTACGTCAGAATCGCCTTTTTTCCCCACGATGGAGGAATTTACTTCAGATCATGCCAATAGTTATTCACTCATCTGTGACAATTTTCTATACCTATTCAACGGTGTTGTTGATCGCTGCCCTGAACTTTTGCAGACTACATTTTAAAGGAAAATCCAACCTTAAAAGACAACTACTTTGAAAGAGCATTACAACCAGAGAAGCATATATAGCCTATGTGAAAGTTTAAATGAAATCGGAAGGGCAGAATTTGAATTTTTGAAAGTTGTCATCGATACCAAATGGCTGGCACCTCAAATTGGCTGAATCGATGATGTCACTGTGAGGAAGTGCCATAAAACTTTTCCATTTGTTTCAACACACAAAATGACCTAAATATTAGTTTCTTTTGAATATGTGTAACTCATGAGGGTCTTTTGTTTTGTGTGGACCTATGATAGTACATATATGATATGCATGTTTATCAATTTCCATGTTTCAATTTGCCTCTTATTTTAAAAGAGTACTGTGACATTAAAGAGCATAGCTACTCCACGAGACAAAAAGAAGTTGGACAATTAAGTCTTCTAAAATTTAGAATGACAGAAGGTCAAATTTCATTTTCTTTTGTGTGCAGTAAAGTTTGGAATAGATTGCATATCAATGTCAGACTAGCAAGGTATATCACA
This sequence comes from Strongylocentrotus droebachiensis, assembly GCA_035222895.1. Taxonomy (NCBI): domain Eukaryota; kingdom Metazoa; phylum Echinodermata; class Echinoidea; order Camarodonta; family Strongylocentrotidae; genus Strongylocentrotus; species Strongylocentrotus droebachiensis. The sequence goes on along the minus strand of JAVYIG010002001.1, from coordinate 36,849 downwards.
TGTGTTGCCTATCATTAGTTACTACAAATATCTCTATTTAGATATGACCTTTGTTGAATAGGGCTCATTCCATTACGGTGTGGGAAAAATGAAATGTAGGTTTGTATTTTATCAACTTACCCATTATTAAATTACATGCATATCATTTTATGCCAACATAAATAAGTCACCTCTCAATTGAATGAACAGAAAAGTAGGAATGCTTATTCAAATATTGAATATTGCTCCTTCATATAATAAAGATAGAAACGCTTACGTTACAGGAATGGTACATTCTAAAAGCGGAAGTACTGTTACTTTAATCGAAGCATGTTCAGTAACTGTTGCAGGTCGACAAATTATAAAACATCGTCATTCGATTGCTGATAATTACCGATTCTACTTGACATTTGCTCCTGTTGAAACTAGCACTAAGGGTGAGTATTTAATGACCATTGATATATTTGGATAATGAAATGAATTTCAATTTTTCTGCAATTCATGAAAATGCACTACAGTGTGCACCAAACAAAAAAGTGTACACAAATGTTGATAGGTTATGATTAAAATGTCATAAAGGTCTGCAACTGGTGAAAATGCACTACAGTGCGTACCCCAAAACGGGTAACTAACTATGGTAGCTTATGATTAAAAGTTTATAATGAATGTGACTCTATATGGTAAAGAGTTACCTGTATCTATCCAATCATACCCTATTCACATTGTTTACTGCCACGGATGACTGAGCACCAAGATCTTTTTAAAGTGCTGCCAAAATCTCGTACCAAGTTTGGTCTGATGCACGGAATGGGGGTCGGGCCATATTGCATGTCTCACTGTTGCCTGTAATAATTGTAAAGGTTACATTTTGCTTCATGTTTCGGTGCTTCTTTGTTTAAAGAGATCCAATGTATCTTTGCTTTCACAGTACCTTGTTTCAATCCACAGAATAACATTGAATTATTTTCAAACAGCCTGCTAACTTCATTAAATTCTTTTCTATGTTCACTTGTCAAATGCACCATTTCACATGCGTAAGGTGAGTAAGGTATTTTGTCTCCAACAGCATATCAAAACTGGAAGGATTTAGGATTGTTCATAAAAAATTGATCCCAAAATTAACATTGCCCTTATCTTACACAAAGGATGCTAGAGAAACCAGGTTTGTTCCAGAATAACAAAAAGAAAATAATTAATTCTTCTTTTAAATGAGTCTTTTTTTAGTCTGCTTTGACATGGTCACATTTTCTAATCAAATGTACAAAACCAATGTTTTTAGATTGGAATCTACCAAAACTGGGTTTACCCTTTCTGATATGCCCAACATTTAGTATATATTAATCTTTTCTAGATATTAGTAAATACATGACCCGATTTGAATAGAAATGAATGGTAATCCTGAAAATACATGAGTATCCTCGTCGTGACGATTATCTGGTTTCTTGAAGATAAAGAAGTTAAAGGTTGGCTGAAAGGTTGTCATGTAAAGTGTGACATTGTATTTTTTTTGGAAGAAATCAAATGACGTCCTTTTTATCAACGTTTCTGCCATGTGCTGATATTTGCTCATCGATAATTAAGACAGAAAATACCACCTCGAGGATAATTCATTGCACATGACTTTATAATTGATTACGGTTAGTACCCACATAACTATGCACCCAGTACCTGAGGCTTTCTAAAGTACCTGAAAGTATCTGTAGGTCTAATGACTACATTTACTTGGTTCAATCACTTGAATCTCAATCCCAATCCAAGAGTTGTAGGTTCGAATCCCTGCCTGGAACTAATGCCCTTTGGCAAGATATTAATCCACATTTGCCACTCTCCACCTAGGTGTACATAGCTAAACGGCAATTGGTGAGGTAATGCTAGTTACAAGGCCCTAGGAAAAACAACATTGATGAGACGTTCCGGGGTAAAGAAATTCATTATTTTAATAAATTATTTTCATTGTATTCTTAATGTTTCTTCTTTTGATTTTTCACAGATTAGGTTAACATAGAAGCTTGCAGTGCTGTAAATCTCTACAGGCATGGCTTGGAAAGGTATGGAAGCGTTATGGCTCTTCCTGATCCTTATATCATGCCAGACTCGATCCATCCAATCAGCTCCTCTCTCCTCCTACCTGGTATCATCCTTTACCACTCCTGACTCTGACTCCACCTTACCATTCAACCACATCGCTATCAACAACATCAATGGAGATATCTATATTGGAGCACGGGAGAGGCTCTACCAACTCGACTCAGACCTGACTCTCCAACACACTGTCGATACTGGAGTCTGCCCTTCGCCAGATGATGAGAATGTCAATGATAATAAACTTATTGTCGTCGTGATAACACCTCAGAGGAACACTCTAATCGCTTGTGGTGGCTGTGACGGTTACTGTGAGACAAGGAGTTTAACTAATATATCACATGATGTAGTGAGGTATGATTCAACCAATTATCAGTTAGTTGTGAGAACAGATGATCTATCTACTGTCGGAGCTGTTGTTCTGGGTGCTGACTATGTATGGGAAGGTGTGGGTACTCCAACTGAATCCTTTTACCTCTTCACAGGCGTCAGTGGTATCCATAATAATTTTATTTCAGCGCACACGCTCTTAGACCTTAGGGTAGATCGAAGGATATCGCGATCTGGAGTAATTACCACGGCGAGTTTATTCAAACATCTGATAGTTAACAATGATTATCTGTATTATTTCATATCTAGAGGAGACAGTGTCTACTTGGGACGTCTGTGTCGTAATTCACTAGACCAGTCCTTTGACTCATACACAGAGATAGAGCTGCAGTGTGGATCTCACAATATGATCCAATCTGCTCATATCGGACCAGCAGGGTTCCAGCTAGCTGACTCATTGACTATGAACAGTACGGATGCCTTATTGTACGCGGTCTTTTCAAATGAGGGCTCATCTGCCCTATGTGTCTATAAGATGAGTGATGTCCAGCAGAGCTTTGACGTTGCTGTCTTAGGATGTATCCAAGGAACTAGCAATGGCACAACGAACAGATACCTGCGTGATAGCATGTGTAGTGACTATCCAGTAAGCCAATGTAAACGATAATTAACAGAAATATGAAAGTTATAATGTGTCATTTAAAAACAAATAATCTAACAGTTTTTAGTCTAACGGTAGTATCCGCAACCATGGGTGTTGTAAATGTAAGTTGAGAAATCGATTTGCCATAGCTTTTTCATAAAATTAAAAAACCATACAATTCACAGTAAGTGGCCCTGCTCTTTTGATCATTCAGGGACGAATCCATATGGAAAACCATCGAAGGTGAATATCGCATTTCGCGTGACATATAGCCAAAATGATATATATGATAAGTTTTCTGGTAACCCAATTTGCCCTTCCATATCCAAATCACGAGTCAATTCGTGTATCATTTAATTTACAAAATCGTTTTCAAACTGAGCATGATTGAAAAGTACCATTACCTACACAGCTAATCTTTACTTGAAGCCAAGTTTTTAAAAAATAATACAGTAAAAACACATGGCGAGCAGTGCAGCATGTCGCTCGGGCGTTATAAATGATGTATCTAAGCACGGTGGTTGAGTGTCCAGGATTAATCCATTGCACTTCCCCTTTCACTTCCAATAACCTAAGTTACCTTAAAAAAAAAATCTACATACACAATTACTCTATAGGAAAAGAATTCGGTATCACAAAATATCTGCGTCTGCGTCATTGTTTTTTTACAGAAAGCTACGTGGTGACTATGGATGTGTTCAGCTTTTTGCGTTTAAACAACTTTAGTCACGCAATGTATTTGGATTGTATTCGCAGATGCATATCGATGTTTTTTCTGGTAGTATCTCCCGCTTTCATTTTGTCAGGTTCAGTCTTAAGTGTTTAAGTGTACAGTCAGTAGAACAGTATCCCTTAGACCCTTACCCATCATCACCATTATACATTTAATATCCATGATGTTTACCACATAGAGAGAGAGAGAGAGAGAGACATCGCGCAATAACAGCCATTTATTATGCAGGGGTTTGATAGATGCGTGTTTCTTCTCAAATATGATAAATCTTTTCCTTTTCTCTTCCTGACAGCTTTTGGTCACACCACCAGATTCAGCCCAGTGTACCGCCTATTATTTAGACGGTGATCGTCCGCCAGATTTCATCCACAGGTATGCCAGTGGAACGGTTCCCCTGTCTGCCTCACCCATCATCACCATTCCTGATGTGATACCCACCTCCATAGTGACAACCATAGAGAGACATCATACAGTGGCATTCATTGGAGATACGCAAGGGAAACTCTATAAGGTTTGGTACCTTCCACAATATAAATAGATCATCAAGAGAAATGTACCTGCTGATATTGTAAGATGCCATGACAAATAAATAAACTAGATTGTATACAACTAACTCTTTTTGTTGGAAACAATACATTTTATGTATCCACCAGATAAGTTCCAATATATTTTACCCAGTCTACAGTGTACCTTTATTAAGTATAAAGTATGCTCATACAAAAAATATATCGGCGATAAATTTACCTAAAATGATAAACATAATTTCAGGAAAAATATGATTTTGTTTTTCTTTCTCCAAAGGTAATACAAAATTATTAAAAAACATTAAGTTAGAATTAACAAAAACAAATATTGATACTTCATTTGAGTACTGATCGATTATATGCCTGATTACATGAAAATTCTAATGGTACATCGCTATGTTCAAAGTATTTGAATTACTTTATGCCCTCCCTCAGTCATAATTTTTAATAATTCAATGATGTTTCGATTGTAGGTGAGGGTTATTTACTCGTATCAATGAAGCCTCAATATTCAAATTTGTTTTCTCTAAAAATTACTAGGCCTACATTTTTACGATGTGAAATAGGTGAGCTTATTCATGTTTCTACTGCCTTACTGGTAGTAGACTGTTCTTTTCTTTAATACCCTGGACATTTCATGCTTATTACGAAAAAAATAAAAACAACCAAACCTTATTTTGTTTGTGATTTCTCTAAATAGTTAATCGTAGTGAACGGTTCACTTGGCTACGTATATGAAGATGTCTTTCTTGGAGGTGGATCTGTCTTACAAGAAATGTTCCTTGATGAATCGAAAGAGCAGCTTACCCTTGCTACAAGTTCAGACCAAGGTTCAAAGGTAAGACTCTCCAGATAGTTATGATAGATGTTTTGGTTATTACAGCTGAGGATGTTTCATGACTTGTCTTTACGAGTGACTTAAATATGAAAAGCCAAATGAGATGCTCAATCATCTTTAACTGCATCAACTAAAGTTGAACTGTGCAGATGTAGATTAACATTCTTATTATAAGATTTTTTTAATGCAAAGTATATTTGTTGCCATAATTTAATTGCAGTTATTGGAAATATAGTCACATTTTGTTAAAACATTAGGAAAAACTTTGGGCATCCTATCTGGCACTTCATATTCAAGTCGTTCGTAAAGTCATGCGTAACTATACGAACAGCTTTATGAAACACCCACCTGATGTCAAAATCCATATGACTTCTGAAATGTTTACAAATGCTTTAAATTTCATAGTTTCTTTTTTGCATATTAACAAACAGGTTCTCACGTTAGACTTAGTCAACTGCTGGCAGTACCAGAGCTGTGAGGAATGCATTGGCGAGGATGGAGGAAATGATGGAGACCCTTACTGTGGATGGTGTACTCTAGAAGCAAGGTGAGTGAATTGTATAGGACAATGATGACTTGTTTTCTGTTCCCTTTCTCACATTAAATTGAGTTAAAGACATTTTAAATGTATTCAGTTGAGTTTACTTCCACATGGCAAGGGGATGAGGGACCCATAGCGTTATCAATCCTGAGAGAAAACGACTTATTCTGTTTTCACATTTGCTATGTTTATACCATGATAATATTGTACCTATATTACAAAAAAGAACACTTCATGAAATAATTTTTATTCTCATTTATTATTTTTCTTCCTTTCCCCACCCTCTCACATTCAAGATGTACACGATACGAGGCATGCCCCTTCCCTGACGAGTCAACTCGATGGCTGTCTTACCATGCCTTGCAGTGTGTATCCATCTCAGATGTCCAGCCTGATCATAGACTGCCATATCAAGAAACAGAACAAGATGTAAGTCGATTATTTTGACCTCATCATATATTGTGACTTCATGTCCAACAAAAACAAATTAAATTGTGAATCGCTGTATATATCACTACAGATTCGGCTGAAGTTATAATACGTCTTACCTTAAATAGGAATATTTGCTACTGGATTATGCGTCGAGTTAATCGTTGATGTTTCAATTACTAATACTCCAAATATGATATTGATGCAATAAAAACAATTTATTTCGCTATCGATAACATGAACAGGTCAAACAAATATTGTCTTTTATCTAAACAAGGGAAACGCTCTCGGCGGTCTCGCCTGCATTACGCAATTCGATACGATGAAAAATTGAGGTTGGAACATTACTTATAGGCAGGGTGGCCCATTAGCAGGCCCTCAAAAATGAAATCTTCTACTATAATCAGCGTTTTGAAGTGAATATTGACTAAGAATCATCAAAGAATTATTTACTGTTATTAGTACCAAGATCGATAACTTGAATGAAATATGAACAAATAACAAAAATTGATTTATTAATTCTTATATTAAGTTGTGAAAACATAATCCAAGTCTAATGACCTAAAATGACCTTTGACCTAGTCATCTGGAATTTGTGTCATATGATGTGTGATACGTGAACATATGCTAACAATTCAAAATCTTGATGTTGATACCACAACAAAGTCTAAGTTTGATGACCTAAAATGACCTTTGACCTTAACTTAATAACCTGAACTTCTATTTACATGATTGAGGATACTTGATTACCCTTTATTTCAAGTTTCATTGACTAAAGACTTATACTTTCAAAATTATATCAAAAATTCAATAATTTAAACTTAGGTTAAGTTTTCGAAGATGCCACAACATAGTCTAAGTCTGTTGACCTGAAATGACCTTTGACCTTGACTTTGTGACCTGAAATTCTTGTCACGTGATTGATGATACTTAATAATCCTATAGTTCAAGTTTCATTGACTAAGAACTTATACTTTTAAAATTATATCAAAAATTCAAAAACTTAACCTTAGGTTAAGTTTTTGATGTTGACGCCGACGCCGCCGCGGCCACCGTCACCGGCGCCTATGTCTCGCTTTTTGCTACGCAGGTGAGACAAAAACGACAAACATAAAGCACAAAAACTCGATGAAGTGATATTTTATTTAGACCTCATTATAGCCTATGTTAATAGTTATGCCGCGCTATCTAAATTAAGAAGTATGTTCCCCATCTGTTGTATGTCAGACATGAAATCTTATATTGTGTTTACCTGTGATAGATCACCATTACCGTTCAGCAGCTACCAGCTCTCAAAGACAGCCATCAATACCAATGTGCCTTCGACTCCTACCAGGTCAATGCTGATATTCCTACGGCCAATGCAGTCATGTGCTTATCTCCTCCTGTGAGTGATTTGCCAACGATTCCAGAAGAAGGTAGGGGGAAATATTAAGTCTCTCTCTCTGTTAGTTTATTTCCTTTTTGAAATCGAAATTCTCACAATTCTCACTGTTCTACAATGTCTTACATAAACATTTTGTTCCCAGAAGATCTGCATTATTTAAACGTTAAGTTTGGGAAACCTCGAAGTTATAAAAAACGATCCACTTACCACGACGAGAGTTCGAACAGTTCAAAACGATTAATCAAATTTCACTACAAGCATGCCAAACCAAGGAAAGCATCATTTAACTCTAAGCTGGCCAACCTCGAAGTTCATTGCTCAGCATGGCGCATTACTTCATAACTTCGAAGTTTAAACCCCCGACCTAAGACTTCAAATACTGTCGATTTAGGAGCCTATGACTCGAAGATTAGAAGAGCAGGAAAAGACCAGTGAAACTTTTGAGAAAATCTGATTTAGAATATGAGGGTTCATATGAGGTATAATTAAGATAAACAAATGTAGCATACTGTGGTTTCCCTCTTTATTAGGTTTGCATTTATTAGGTACTACAAATCTGATCAATTTCTCCTTTTCTCCATAGAAAAAATATGTAATTACAATTTACCTTAAATGTTACAGCTTTATTTAATGCTGAGGGAAGGAAGGTGGGGGGGGGGGGGGGGCGGAAAACAAATCATGTTTCATTTCCTCAACAATCATACAAATCTTATATTAAGTGTACTAACTACGTCACCTTTTAAATGTGCCAACATATTTTAACACAAATTTACAATGACATGTTATATTATCCCAACTTGACTCCTATCGGCTATATAATGAGGTACTGAAATTTCCCTTAAGACTATTTCTTGAACAGCTTTGTAACCGCCTTTTCTATATCTTTTTCTTTCATTAACACCAGTGGCACATGTAACATTGACACTTTCTATTGTCTCAACGGAAACTGGAGTAAGCTTCGTCAGCACGGATTTCATATCGTTTGACTGCACCCATCTTAAATCGTAGGTTCTTTGGTTTCTACGTTTTTGATATGCTACATAATTATGCTTTTATGATATGTAGATACTTATATTAACTTACTGGACAAGACAAAGGTAATTTGTCCCATAGTACTTTTACTAACTACACAATTCCTTTTAGTATTTCTGATGATTGTATCAATTTAACATGCCTATTCTAGCTGAGGTCTGAGGAAATATCATTGGTATTAAAATTATGCATTCGATGTAATATGATTTCACTATTTATTCGCACTTGGGAACATTGTCCCAACTCCTCCCCATCCTCCCACAGTATACGCAAGTGACTAATACTCTCCTATCTTAATATAGCTATACAAAATCATGTTACGTGCTATTTATTTTAATTTGAGTTATAAAGTGCTATGTTTATGAATAGATACAATTTTTCTAGGTGGTCCGACATATGCTCTGTCAAAAGTTACTCTTAGCTATATTTTTTCAAAGATATGAGGTTAGAGGTTAGGGTTTGGTGTTAAGTCAGGTTTAGATTTAAGGTTTTGTTTAGTCCGAGGTTGAAATTCAAAGTTGCATGAGTGTAGGATATTGACTGTGTCATAATATTAACCGAGCGTTTGTAGTGCAATCTAATTTGAGCTAGAAAGGAGATGCAAGTAAAAACTCTCAATTCTAAGCATTATAGAGTTAATATGATATCATTCTTTAATTTCCAGCAAATTATTAGTGAAAGATATTGACTGCGTCACAATATTCACCGAGCGTAATGTAGTACAATTTCATTTCAGCTAGAAAGGAGACACAAGTTAAGACTCTGAATTCTAAGCATCATTGAGTTTACTTCGTATCATTCTTTCAGTTCCAGCAATTTCTTTTCATTTGTTCCTTGCAGTTGTTCGTCTTGTGTGATAAGTCCTTGGCCATGTGATTGGTGTGTTTATGCCAACATGTGTACACATGATAGCAGCTCATGTCAGCCGGGAGAAAAAGTGGTGATTGGAGAAAATGTAAATAGATTTGTTAACCTTGAATAAGATTGTCTCTCCCCCTCTTTGAGTCAATACATTTCAATCATTTTACTGAAAAGAGCGTATGTTGAATGGGCATCTAAGTTAGTCTTATATCACGTTAAGGTGTTCTCTTCTTGTGTTCACCAAATGTTAAAACTAAGATTGTCTTTATTTTGACATTTCAAATTCAAGTAATGGAAAACATACATTAAAATACAAATTAGCGTGAGACCGAAGAAATGCACAAAGGTAGGTTACGTAATTGGGCAAAATGCAAAGACATAGACGTAATTAAATCAGTAGACTCTGAATTTGAATATGATTTGTGCTTTGAAATAATTCCATTCAGCGAATTCTTCCAATGGAATACTAATACCATACACATACATACACACTTATTGACAATAAGCTACAGGTGCAATGTGTTTATTCTTCTTTTGTATCTTGTATCTAATATATATCTGAAGAACGACGTAGGTCCTGGAAAAAAAGGCCTGAGATATTGCCCTCAGCTTTTGGCGACATCAGAACGGGTTTTCATACCAGTTAATATTCCTTCTGGTTACTCACTTCTAGCAAATAATCTACCCACAGAGTACACTAAGGTATGAACATCATCCTATTTGTGCTACGATGATTGTAAACTTTACATACTACTACTTCTACCACTACTAATACTACTATTACTACTACTACTATGACTATTATTACTACTACTACTACTACTACTACTACTACTACTACTGCTACTGCTACTACTTACAATAATAAGGCATTTTACCACTCCAGACGCTCCACTATTGTATATTTACTGTATCTATAACGTTATTGTATTACTCGTAATCATGATCAGTGTTGGTCCTGGGACCTTTGAATAAATGAATAAAAAAAATAAAAAAAATTGTCTTCAAATTTAATATTTCATCAGGTCCAGTCGGTTGATTGCATTCTTCGCATTGACGGAGTCAGTATACGAGTACCAAGTTCCTTCTTCAATGAAAGTTACATTCTCTGTAGTTCCGAAGAGGTAAATATGTGTTTGGACCGTTGGGAGAACAATTCTTAATTATTGTTCTATCCACCTGGAACAAGGAATAAGGACATAGACAACTAGTTTTGCAATTGGCCATGGTATTTATTAGTTGTAATATAGAAACTTTCCATCGTCATTAGACTTGTGGTATAACAAATAATTCAAATGAAAATAGTGTATTAACTTCACAATGAACAGCCGTTCTCTTACCTGAGACACATAGCGTTCAAATAATAAAAACAAATCAACGCAGTTCTCTGGCTTGAGACACATAGCGTTCAAATAATAAAAACAAATCGACGCAGTTCTCTGGCCTGAGACACGTAGCGTTCGCATACACACTTTATTGCCTAAAACTGAGGATAACTAAGCAAATGCCTTAATGGTCATCCTCCGCCTACAAGCAAAGTGTAAACGGGGTGTAAATACTAATTGCATTAAAATGCCCCCAATTTAGATTAAAACAAATCAACGCAGTTCTCTGGCCTGAGACACGTAGCGTTCACCTAATAAAATAAAACCAAATCAACGCAGTTCTTTGGGCTGAGACACGTAGCGTTCACATAATAAAATATAACCAAATCAACGCAGTTCTCTGGCCTGATAAGACACGTAGCGTTCACATAATAAAAACAAATCAACGCAGTTCTCTGACCTGAGACACGTAGCGTTACATAATAAAAACAAATCAACGCAGTTCTCTGGCCTGAGACACGTAGCGTTCACATAATAAAATAATCCCAAATCAACGCAGTTCTCTGGCCTGAGACACGTAGCGTTCGCATAAACACTTTATTGCCTACAACTGAGGATAACTAAATCAAAGGCCTTAATGGTCCTCCTCAGCCTACAAACCAAGTGTAAACGGGGTGCAAACAATACTAATTGCATTACAATTTCCCATCATTGGCTCGAAGCCTGTTCTCTTGCAAACTGGTATGTTCGACATGTGCAAATTAAAGATAATTCCGCGGTTTGGCGGTCAAAATTGTAAATTTTTCTGCCTTATGACAAGTACAGTTACAGAAGCACCCAAAGAGGTGTGATTTTACCAATTACGTATAGGTAACAACAAAATGAATTATAGAACGTGATGTACATCATAAAATTCCATTTGCAGAAACAAATACATGAAGGCAGGAATTTAATGACATTGTCCACTAAGAACTCAAATGCGGGTGAAACCCGATCTCTCGAAAACCAGACTCTTAATAAAGGATGTTATAACCAAATCAGACCGTATGAAAAGTTCGAGTTCTGGGAAATAAGATCAGGAAAAAGCCCCGCAAGGCCCGTGTAATCATTTGGAACGCGACCAGGCATAGCCCTTGAGAGAGTGGATTGTCGTCAAATTCCCGCTACTAACTGTGTAAAGATAATCGTAAACATGAAAAGTCACTGACCCCTTTTGGTGGAGTATGGGGATGGATGGTGGGGAAAATTTGTTAAGTGTGACAACTTCGAAATACCATGGACTGAATGAGGTAATATCGTCCAAATTGGGGAGAGGAAAGAGGAGGAAAGTTGAGAGCTGACCGCATGTTTACATTACGGCGACTGGTTTCTTCCCCGCCCAAGGTTTATTGCATCATCGGATTACATTCATAGCCTCCTCTCCCCCATAAATAAAACTTTGTCCCAGGTAGCTGTCAATAAACTATTTTAACTTCCTCTGCGCTGGTTAAAATTAATTATTGTTCTATCCACCTGGAACAAGGAATAAGGACATAGACAACTAGTTTTGCAATTGGCCATGGTATTTATTAGTTGTAATATAGAAACTTTCCATCGTCATTAGACTTGTGGTATAACAAATAATTCAAATGAAAATAGTGTATTAACTTCACAATGAACAGCCGTTCTCTTACCTGAGACACATAGCGTTCAAATAATAAAAACAAATCAACGCAGTTCTCTGGCTTGAGACACATAGCGTTCAAATAATAAAAACAAATCGACGCAGTTCTCTGGCCTGAGACACGTAGCGTTCGCATACACACTTTATTGCCTAAAACTGAGGATAACTAAGCAAATGCCTTAATGGTCATCCTCCGCCTACAAGCAAAGTGTAAACGGGGTGTAAATACTAATTGCATTAAAATGCCCCCAATTTAGATTAAAACAAATCAACGCAGTTCTCTGGCCTGAGACACGTAGCGTTCACCTAATAAAATAAAACCAAATCAACGCAGTTCTTTGGGCTGAGACACGTAGCGTTCACATAATAAAATATAACCAAATCAACGCAGTTCTCTGGCCTGATAAGACACGTAGCGTTCACATAATAAAAACAAATCAACGCAGTTCTCTGACCTGAGACACGTAGCGTTACATAATAAAAACAAATCAACGCAGTTCTCTGGCCTGAGACACGTAGCGTTCACATAATAAAATAATCCCAAATCAACGCAGTTCTCTGGCCTGAGACACGTAGCGTTCGCATAAACACTTTATTGCCTACAACTGAGGATAACTAAATCAAAGGCCTTAATGGTCCTCCTCAGCCTACAAACCAAGTGTAAACGGGGTGCAAACAATACTAATTGCATTACAATTTCCCATCATAGGCTCGAAGCCTGTTCTCTTGCAAACTGGTATGTTCGACATGTGCAAATTAAAGATAATTCCGCGGTTTGGCGGTCAAAATTGTAAATTTTTCTGCCACACGAGACGTGGCTGCTCAGACATGGATCGCCGCCACACCGAAATCGGATGGTATGAAAAAATCTCATCCTTTGCATAATTGCGAAAGGTAATATGAACGTAACAGACAACATTATGTACAATCATTCCTACTTAAGATCAATACAGATCTGAAATTAACTTGTTCTAACGAATGTTCGAAGATCAGTAGGGAGGAATTGAACGTCTGTATTCCCAAGAAAGCACCTCGTAAATGTTCGAAATGAAAATGAAGTAAGTACCCTTGCCAGAAAGGTGCATACGGTGCGAAACAACGAGTCCTCCAAATCGGCGAATATAGACCGCCCAACTTGTTATTCGGCGGGTAGATGGATACCGGACGCTTGCACCATGAAATTCCCCAGGGCCCAGATGGTGCCTCGTATGGATGTAGAATCTCTTGTCTGGCTCGATAAATCTGTAGACTCTGCAGATTCAAATAATGGAGAAAAAGAATCCGCAGACAGTAACATGTTCTACATAACATTACCATAAACAAATTGTCTTTTGCAATGTGTGTTATTCTTCGGAATAAACCACCCCAATTCAGTGCAATCAAAAATTTGGTTACTAGTATATTATGCATTGGGTTGGGTCTGAACGCCCATCACCCTACCAGTCTAAATCAAAACGTAACAAAAATTAAGCTGAAAAAGACAACGTACTGACTAATTATAACACCCCGAAGTTTTCAAACTTCACCTGCCGGTAATCTGATATAACCCCGGTATGCCCCAGATACCCATCTCCCCATTTTTTGAATGTGGGAGTCTGAAAAGCCCGCCATAGCAGCGGACGTAGCAGCTCCTATTCGGAATGAATGGGCCGTGTAATAGTGAGCTGGTAAACCCAAGAATGAAATACTCCTATGTAGCACCCTGTTGAAAGCTTGCCGGGTTAGGGGAGAACCATCAAATTGCCTAAAAAATGCAAACCCCTGGCCAATAGGGGGTTTTCGTTTGTCCCGTCGACATAGTCGACGTCAAATATGTGACGTCATTTCAGCGATCTGCGCATGCGTCGGGTCGTCTGGCGTCGTCAGGCCACATTTGCGAACCCGTTCATCGATGATTTGAGGTTCGTCAGAAAACTAGTGACCCGTCGTCAGAATGACGTCATCTTGCTACATCGCAGCGTAAATCAGAATGATAGAATGATTAAAAAAACAAAGAATAACATAAGGAACGACAGAAAGAGAAAGTGATAGAATGATAAAAACAAAGAATAACATAAGAGAAGATGAAAGAAGGAAGAAACAAAGAATAACATAAGGAAAGACAGAAAGAGAAGGTGAAAGAAGGGAAAAAACAAAGAATAACATAAGGAAAGACTGAAGAGAAAGTGAAAGGAAGGAAAAACAAAGAATAACATAAGGAAAGACAGAAAGAGAAGTTGAAAGAAGGAAAAATAACAAAGAATAACATAAGGAAAGACAGAAAGAGAAGGTGAAAGAAGGAAAAAACAAAGAATAACATAAGGAAATACGAAAAGAGAAAGTGATAGAATGATAAAAACAAAGAATAACATAAGAGAAGATGATAGAAGGAAGAAACAAAGAATAACATAAGGAAAGATAGAAAGAGAAAGTGATAGAATGATAAAAACAAAGAATAACATAAGAGAAGATGAAAGAAGGAAGAAACAAAGAATGACATAAGGAAAGACAGAAAGAGAAGGTGAAAGAAGGAAAAAACAAAGAATAACATAAGGAAATACGAAAAGAGAAAGTGATAAAATGATAAAAACAAAGAATAACATAAGAGAAGATGATAGAAGGAAGAAACAAAGAATAACATAAGGAAAGACAGAAAGAGAAAGTGATAG
The DNA here is from genome assembly GCA_035222895.1 of Strongylocentrotus droebachiensis. Classification (NCBI taxonomy): domain Eukaryota; kingdom Metazoa; phylum Echinodermata; class Echinoidea; order Camarodonta; family Strongylocentrotidae; genus Strongylocentrotus; species Strongylocentrotus droebachiensis. Next base: position 21,834 of record JAVYIG010002001.1, on the reverse strand, counting down.
AATGATAAAAACAAAGAATAACATAAGAGAAGATGAAAGAAGGAAGAAACAAAGAATAACATAAGGAAAGACAGAAAGAGAAGGTGAAAGAAGGAAAAAACAAAGAATAACATAAGGAAATACGAAAAGAGAAAGTGATAAAATGATAAAAACAAAGAATAACATAAGAGAAGATGATAGAAGGAAGAAACAAAGAATAACATAAGGAAAGACAGAAAGAGAAAGTGATAGAATGATAAAAACAAAGAATAACATAAGAGATGAAAGAAGGAAGAAACAAAGAATAACATAAGGAAAGACAGAAAGAGAAGGTGAAAGAAGGGAAAAACAAAGAATAACATAATGAAAGACAAAAAGGGGAAAGTGAAGGAAGGAAAAACAAAGAATAACATAAGGAAAGACAGAAAGAAAAGGTGAAAGAAGGACAAAACAAAGAATAACATAAGGAAAGACAGAAAGAGAAGGTGAAAGATGGAAAAAAACAAAGAATAACATAAGGAAATACAAAAAGAGAAAGTGATAGAAAGATAAAAACAAAGAATAACATAAGAGAAGATGAAAGAAGGAAGAAACAAAGAATAACATAAGGAAAGACAGAAAGAGAAGGTGAAAGAAGGGAAAAAACAAAGAATAACATAAGGAAAGACTGAAGAGAAAGTAAAAGAAGGAAAAAACAAAGAATAACATAAGGAAAGACAGAAAGAGAAGGTGAAAGAAGGAAAAAACAAAGAATAACATAAGGAAAGACAGAAAGAGAAGATGAAAGAAGGAAAAACAAAGAATAACATAAGGAAAATAGAGAGAATATAATAGAATAATAAACGAAGAACAAAATAAGAAGTGAAAGAAGGAGAAATTGAATAAGCGCGTGCGGGGGCCATTACGTCATCGTGTAGAGAACGGGTGTCGACTTAAAACGAAAAGGGTTATAAGGTAGTGAACAGGACGGGTGTCTGACGCCAATTCGCATCGTTAGAGGACGTGAACGCCGTCCTCGTCCACACAAACGAAAAGCCCCTAATACCGGGAGTGGGAACGGGTTGAGGACGGGCCTCCACATACGCAACAATTGCTTTAACGGGGCACAATGACCTACTTTCCGGAAGCACGATGACGCACCCCCTACCCCGCTGATCCGTTTTGGAAGACCGAATTCTAACACTAACTTTGCGCTGTGGGGGATTCCCCCGGACGATTACGTCCGCCTCAAACAGGGGGATGGATCTACCCTGAGAAGTGAATTCACCAATGCGTAAAAACCCGAAAAACGCTAATAAAAAGGTAGCAGTGAAAAGTTTAGTATGATAGGACGTTTGGCATACTAATGGCAGTGTTGCGATTAATTTGTGTAATAAGGGCATAGTAATGGGGCAGCGCACGTCAAGGCGAGCATGACGCCTACGGCAGCCTTCAACTAATCGCTTTATTGGAAAATTCTGAGTTATATCTTCCCTATTATGACTGCGCTCATGAAATGACAGAGCTGAGATATATGTAGAGATAGTGTTTGCTGAATAATTGGACCAGCTCATGTAAGAAATGAAAAGAGCAACCTGCTCGATAGTCGGTGGAGTAGAGGCATTACAATTATAATTACTCCGAAACAGCTGAAAAGCTTGCCATGCCGTGTGATAAGTGCGCATGGTGTTCTGAGCTCTGGAAGAGCTTAAAGGGAGTGGATCGCCAGTTTCCATGTGCAGAAGGCCATAATTCGCTGACACCAGACTTGGTGGAAATACCATTAATGGGGGTACAAATTTGCACACAGCAAACCCATAGTCCAGTCAAGAATTACCCCCTAATCTCTCAGAGAGCTCGAGAGTCTTCGGCAAATCAAAGCATTACATAAGGTCCAATGGTCATAAAACTCGAGGCTAACCCTGGTGATTGACAACACCTGTTATTGGGTAAACACCCGAACGGTGTCGAATTCCCCATGAGAGCCGACTACTCAGTGACTTTAACAAGACGGCACGCTCCCGACTAAGCTGCTCCAGAGAGGGGTAGGAATGGGGGTCCCTTGTTGCTCGGCATTGGGGGCCAGATGTCGAAAACGGGTCATCTGAAAGCGGGACAGAGAATCGGCAATTTCATTGGTATGGCCTGGAACGTACATTGCCTTAAACCAAATGTTCCACCTTAAACACAGTACTACAAAGTGGCGAATGAGCCGCATAATTATCTTGCAATTAGACGATTGCTTGTTAATGACGGCAACTACCGATTGATTATCAGACCAGAAAGTTACTCTCTTCCCTTTTAACCGATCTCCCCATAAGTGAACGCCTACAACTATGGGAAGCAGTTCGAGAACGGCAATGGAGAAATTAGCCTCCCTGACGTATTCCGGCCACTTAGCTTGAGCCCAGCATCCCTCGAAATAAATGCCTAGCCCAATGCTTGCCGCTGCGTCTGTATAGAACTGAAGGCAATTATTATCCCGCCAAACATTGTCAGCAAACATAACGGTCCCATTAAAATGCTCTAAGAATGCTTCCCATGCTGCCAGGTCAGCCTTAGCCCCACTGGTAAGCCTTATGCGATGATGGGGGAGATTTACCCCTCTAGTCATGTCTATCAGCCGCCTGAGAAAGGCCCTACCTGGGCCAACCGCCTTACATACAAAATTGAGTGACCCAATTAGCGATGGTAGCTGGCGCAGTGTCAGCTTAGACTTCGTGGAAAAGCTGCGAATCATGCAACATAGCGCTTCTAATTTATCAGCTGGAACTTTTACCTGACATAACCTTGTATCAATCTCTAGACCCAAATATGTAATTACTTTCGTAGGGCCTTCGGTTTTCTCCAGCGCTAAGGGCACACCGAAATCTTTGCACATATTTTGGAAGCAGAGCATGATGCGCTGGCATTCCTCGAATGAGGAAGCAGCAAAGAAGAAATCATCTAAGTAATGCAGCACTTGTTCAGTAACAGCTATGCGCCGACAACAATCCTCGAGAAAGGAACTAAAGCGCTCAAACATTGCACACGAAATCGCGCAACCCATGGGCATGCACCTATCATAATAGAATTTGTCATCAATGCACATACCGAGCAAATCAAAATCAACTGGATGCACGGGCAGTAATCTAAAGGCAGACTTGATGTCGGCCTTCCCCATAAAAGACCTAAGACCAAGTTTAACAATCATGTCCACCGCTTCGTCGAAACTAGTGTAAGAAACGTTGCACTCATCCTTATCTATGCTATCATTTACCGAGGAGCCGCGAGGGGAGGATAAGTGTTGTATTAATCGAAATTCGCCTGGTGTTCGTTTTGGAACAACCCCGATGGGGGAACAACGAAAATTCGGAAATGGAATTGAAGTAAAGGGGCCTACGATTCTGCCAAGTAGCACCTCTTTTTCTATCTTTTGCATAATGATTTGAGGATGAAGAATTGCAGACTTGAGATTCTTACAACTCATTTGTACACGGGTGCCTTTAAAACTCAGAGAAAAGCCGTACGTAAATCCCGAAATTAGACGTTTTGCGTCAGATTGATTGGTGTAAGAATGAAGAAAGGGTAGCATGGGATTTAGCTTAATTGGGGTTGGGGCTAGAGCTCGGTTTGGTAGCTGCAAGTTGGGGGCGGTTGCAGGCAAAGGAGCCATGGGACGTATTTCCGCATCTATCGCATTTGTGCGCATATCTGCAGCCTCGCCCCCTACCGCACCGGCCGGAGGCGTTGAAAGCGAAACAAACTTGGGCCCGCGGACTCGCGGTTGCGCTACCGTATCCGTCCCGATTAAGTGCTGAGCGCCCATTGCGGCGGGAGCCCGATAGTTGCTGTCTTGGCCGTTGAGCTCCGCGAAATTGAGATTGCCTCCCACTGAAGGGACGAAAATTCTCCCTGCTGTCCGGCCGCGCGTAGGCAGTGGCGACTAGTAGCCACAGCTCCGCGTCTACTACGGCCCATGAACGCTCGGGCTGCCGCGCTTGGCGCAGGCGGAATTGTAGATCGTAGTCGCACCAATTATAGCCGCAGCTAGCGGCAGTGCGCACAATACTGATATATTTTAACAATTCCCGTACCCGACGTGTGTGTCGTTCGGCATAAACCGAAACAAAAACTAGCATGGCACTAGTCCACTGTGGTATGCCTGTAATGGCTATCTTTCGGTCTGGCGCCCGCAGCTGAAAATTAGCGCTCGCAGGGGAAAAAGTTAGAGTTAACCCCTCGTCGATAGAAGGATGTGACATGGATGGTGATATTAAAGCGCCTAAGTCAATAAACTCCCCCCGCCAAATTTTTTCCTTTAATGTTACGGAAATTGATGACCCGAGATCATCGCCTACGCCAGCCAACATTTGGGGCTGTCCAGGGACGGGAAAACCTGTCCCTGGAGTGAAAGCAGTTGGCACCCCTGTGGACGTGACTGGCGCAGGTGAAACCAGCGCTTCATTGGTAAACATGCTGGGATTTGTTTCAAAATCGTCAATCGCCATTACTGGCCATGACTCACCGTTGTCGCCGCCGTCTTGCATTCCGGGCTCTTCGTTGATCGAGGGCTCCTGGATCCGGGCGGGGACGACGGGCAGTGCAACGTCGTTGCTGGCCCTGGCAGCTGGCAGGGTGAATTGGACAGGGGACGTAGCCTTCGACGCACTCCTCTTCCTTGGCTTGGCCTTTGTTTTCGTCTTCGTCGCAGCCTTTGCTGTCACCCTCTGATTGGTCTTCTTCGTCGATTTAGGCATTTTAGCAATTATTTTGTATCAAAATGAAGCCTAACTAACACGCTTGTAAATCTCGACGTAATGTTTAACTCAAATGAGGCAACGTGAAAGGTAGATAAGGAATGTCAATTAGGAGCTGAAACTTATTAAAGTCAGAAGCACGGTAGTTCATCTATCCGACGAAATACGTTAAAACTTGAACTGACTGCTAACGCGGGCAAATATTGAACAAAAAAAACCACGAAGGAAGAGCGAAAATTTGTTAAGTGTGACAACTTCGAAATACCATGGACTGAATGAGGTAATATCGTCCAAATTGGGGAGAGGAAAGAGGAGGAAAGTTGAGAGCTGACCGCATGTTTACATTACGGCGACTGGTTTCTTCCCCGCCCAAGGTTTATTGCATCATCGGATTACATTCATAGCCTCCTCTCCCCCATAAATAAAACTTTGTCCCAGGTAGCTGTCAATAAACTATTTTAACTTCCTCTGCGCTGGTTAAAATTAATTATCTATCATCAATATTATTGATATTATGTGAAATTGATATCTTGAGGATATGTTTCCAACCAATATGGAATAGCATCTAATCCAACTCAATGATCAATATTAGTATACAGACTGTTGACATAAAATGTTTGATGCTTCATCTTTCATCCACGCCACACACAAATAAATAAACCTATCCTGTATTTTGAAAACTATTACCTTGACCTTTTCCACTTTCCATCATTTTTACCCCCATTTACACTAACGAAGACATTCGCATCACACCTGTATATCAATTTAACCCTAACACTATGTTTGTTCGAACCTTTTATTTCAGTACATGTTTCATGAGAACATCCTCGAGAAGAATGTTAGCATCTCGGTTCAGTGGAATGGGCAATACGACATAGATGACCCGATAGACACATATGGTAAAATACCCTTTTCGTTATTACCAACATATTTCCCCTCAATTAAAAAATACGCTTTGGGTATACAATTGAACAAAATTTTCGCCGCAGATCTTCTTTAAAACATTGAAATTGTCACTTTGAAAACATTCCTAATGGGAGAAAATATATATGTTTTTTGTTGTTGCTTTGACGACTTTTACATTTTATTTTGTCAAGCATTTCATTTTATAAAAATCTACTGTTAATGTTCAGGGAGAAAGTTCAAAATTATTTCGAACAAAGTAATTACTATCGAAAAAAATATCGCTAGTGATATTCGTTTGTCTCGCAATGTGGTCAATAGGGAATCTAAAAGATCACGACGTTTCGTATGCTACTGCGATACTTCGTCAGGTGATAAAAACTATTGTAAGCAAGGGTCTTTTATACTTTACGGGAGGACCGGCGGAGCAGTCTATAATTCGATCGATAATTGGAACAATAACGCCTAATGCCTATTGGTCGATGTACACGGTGATCGACCAATCACCAAGGCCGCTAGTTCGGCTGCTGGTTCGGCTGATGCACCAGGCCTATTGGCCGACGCATACGGTACTCAACCAATCAACGGGCCGCTGGCTCGGGCCGTCTGCTGAATAGAATCGACCGTTGTTGGCTGGCAGGACGGCGAGTGTCATGGCGGCGTATCGTCCACATCCAAAATTCGGGGATATCGATCCCGTTGTCTCTGTTGAAATTATTAGGATTGAGACGGATATTGATAGCTTCTTTTACCCTCCGTGTATACCAATGCCGTTCCTGGGAAAGGCACTGAACCCCGTCACAGTCTGGTTGATGCTGGTTATCCCAAGCATGTTCGGCTACGGCTGAGTTGTCAGTTCGACGGAGTCTGACGTCCCTCTTATGCTCAGTGATTCTTTCTTTTATCGGACGGGCAGTTTCATCGATGTAGGATCTATCACATCCTTAAAGGCCCGGTCACACAGAGAGGACGCATGCAGGACGCACGGCCGGCGCATGGAAACTTTCCAATTTTGGCCAGTGCGTTGTCGTTCGCTAGGCGTGCGTCATCACTCGTTACTCGTTCGTCGAGCGCGCTGGACCAACGCTGGACCAGCGCTATGCATTCGTCGTCATTCGCTGTGTGCGTCAGGATTTTTTGAGCATGCTCAAAAGTGTGCGCGGAGCTCGACGCATGAATGTACACGCCAAAGGCACGCCAGACGTGCGTTGAGCGCGCTAGACCAGCGCCAGACATACGCGGGGCACACGCCCTGTATACGCACAGCGCGCTAGCTACACGCTGTGCATTTTGTGTCAGCTCGCTAGCTTTTCCAAAATCATGACAAAAGTTAGGCACACGACCTTTTCCGATTTCCAATGCGCTGGCCGTGCGTCGTAGAACGCGGTGCATGCGTGGGCCATTCGTCCAGCGCGCTAGCAACACGCTGTGCATTCGTGGAAGTTGTTATCATGTGCGCTCTGGGTACGGTCTGTATGCGCCCTGTATGCGCCCTGTATGCGCTCAGCGCGCTAGCAACACGCTATGCATTTGGTGTCAAAAGTTGGGCGCACGACAACGCACTGGCCAAAATTGCAAATTTCCCATGCGCTGGCCGTGCGTTCCCCATGCGTCCTCCCTGTGTGACCGGGCCTTTACAAGGGATGTTGTACACAATGCCGTCCCGTCTATGTGGAGGAATTGGATCCTTGGGGCGTGTAAGTTGTTGACGTAGGGTGGTATCTGATCTGAAAACCGTTCGAATGCCATGGCTCTCTAGGCGGCGCTTGAGTTGTTGGGAGACCCCATCAATGTACGGCAAGACTGTAAAAGTCTTGTATACCTTCTGATCCCTGGGTTCCGACGATCTATTCTTGGTATTGTGTATAAAACGGCGTGGGTAACCGTTGAGACTCATGGCACTGCGAACACGGGTCCGTTCTTTGCATGGCTGTTGTGGACTTGTCACAATGCGTGAAGCTCTGTCAAATAGACATTTCACTAGACCTCTCTTAACCGATATGGGATGGTGAGAGTCAACCGCTATGTACTGGTCTGTATGGGTAGGCTTCCTATAGACTGAGGTGGAGAGCCTATGGTTGTCGTGTCTATGATGGATGAACCGACCTATAGTGTCATGCATAGGCTCCATTGCCTATTACCTCTCAAAGTACCTAGCTGAAATTCTTTCTCCGCTCACCGGTCTGACTGAATATACGGTTCCCAATTCGAGGGGTTTTACAGAGTTCATAGCAGAGCAAACCATCGGTACTTAATGAAGCGATCCACGGCGAGACGGCCCGGTGGCCAAAGCCGCCCCGCCTAGTACCGACTCAGAAAATGTTAAAGTATCACTTAGGTTCTTGAAGTGTAGAAAACGAAGATAAATCAAAGTCACTAAAACAAATTCTTGATTGGAGTTAAAGATTTATTAAAATAAACGTAGAATTAATCAATCACGAAGTTCATGTTTTGGGGCTGGGCAACCCAATTGAAGCAAATTAGCAACTCATGTCGGTATCGTAACGGAAAAGAGGTCCCGCTCCAGAGACGCAACTCGGTTTTTATATCCTTCGAACTGACACGCCTCGTCCTCCCAAAAATTGAGGCGTGTCACACAGACGCATTGCGTAATATCAATCCACCCATAATTGGTTTCCGTATTAAAAGGTCCTATATTTCTTGGCGAATTTACCCCCCCCCCCCGGATATAAGGCGCTCCGTATGATCCGCATCTCTATTCCTCACATACTTCTTTCACGCACCCACCTGTGTCTCTTACATTCTAATCTTTCAAACAAGAGATGCAAATCACCCGGAGACCCAACAACCCTGGAAATTAATTCAATGAATATAAAAAGGGATAAATGTTGCTAAGTCCGTCCACACTAGCGAGCCCACATGATTCTGGCTATTACACATCTGTAATCCTCACTTCCCCTCTCATACTATTTCGATAGTGTGAACAGACCCGGCAACAAGGAAAAACCCTTCCAATTGTAATACAAATCTATTTCCCAAATTTGCCTAATTAAATTTAAGTCAACTGTGGCGACACGCCCAACGACACCTAATCCAATCGGCCAAGCCGAAAAAGTAGAGCCAAAATTAAGAGCGCAGCGTCTCGGAACAGGTGTTAAAAATAGCATACAAGGAATTCACCATGTATGTTTGTAAAAATAGTTCTAGCGACATCTACCAGGAATTTGCCTTGTACATTACGTTTTCCTCACGTAGTTTCACTCTTCACCAATGTACTGATTGAGGGCGCATGCAATGCTACATTGCAACGCTTACAACCAGACAGCAATTTGTCTACCCGTACCGCACTCTCACCGGAACAACTCACTCAACTCCTCGAGTTTGTTCTACGATCCACATATTTTCTGTATAAAGGTTCATACTATGAACAGACAGAAGGGGCAGCCATGGGCAGTCCAGTCTCGGCTGTCGTGGCCAACCTTTACATGGAGAGTTTCGAAGAAGAAGCGTTGGACACATGTCCCCTCTCTTGCTTGCCTCGTGTTTGGAAGAGATACGTAGATGACACCTTCATCATAGTTCCCATCTCTGAAACAGATAAGCTGCTTAAACACATGAATAGCCTTGAACCAACCATCCAGTTCACATCAGAGATAGAGTGTGAAGGGAAGATAGCATTCTTAGACACTCTAGTTCATAGACACGACAACCATAGGCTCTCCACCTCAGTCTATAGGAAGCCTACCCATACAGACCAGTACATAGCGTTTGACTCTCACCATCCCATATCGGTTAAGAGAGGTCTAGTGAAATGTCTATTTGACAGAGCTTCACGCATTGTGACAAGTCCACAACAGCCATGCAAAGAACGGACCCGTGTTCGCAGTGCCATGAGTCTCAACGGTTACCCACGCCGTTTTATACACAATACCAAGAATAGATCGTCGGAACCCAGGGATCAGAAGGTATACAAGACTTTTACAGTCTTGCCGTACATTGATGGGGTCTCCCAACAACTCAAGCGCCGCCTAGAGAGCCATGGCATTCGAACGGTTTTCAGATCAGATACCACCCTACGTCAACAACTTACACGCCCCAAGGATCCAATTCCTCCACATAGACGGGACGGCATTGTGTACAACATCCCTTGTAAAGGATGTGATAGATCCTACATCGGTGAAACTGCCCGTCCGATAAAAGAAAGAATCACTGAGCATAAGAGGGACGTCAGACTCCGTCGAACTGACAACTCAGCCGTAGCCGAACATGCTTGGGATAACCAGCATCAACCAGACTGTGACGGGGTTCAGTGCCTTTCCCAGGAACGGCATTGGTATACACGGAGGGTAAAAGAAGCTATCAATATCCGTCTCAATCCTAATAATTTCAACAGAGACAACGGGATCGATATCCCCGAATTTTGGATGCGGACGATACGCCGCCATGACACTCGCCGTCCTGCCAGCCAACAACGGTCGATTCCATTCAGCAGACGGCCCGAGCCAGCGGCCCGTTGATTGGTTGAGTACCGTATGCGTCGGCCAATAGGCCTGGTGCATCAGCCGAACCAGTGGCCGAACTAGCGGCCTTGGTGATTGGTCGATCATCGTGTGCATCGACCAATAGGCATTGGGCGTTATTGTTCCAATTATCGATCGAATTATAGACCGCTCCGCCGGTCCTCCCGTAAAGTATAAAAGACCCTTGCTTACAAGTTTTTATCACCTGACGAAGTATCGCGTACGAAACGTCGTGATCTTTTAGATTCCTTATTGACCACATTGCGAGACAAACGAATATCACTAGCGATATTATTTTCGATGCTATATCCGCAATGAGTAATATATTTAGCAAAGTAATTACTATTTGCAATTGAGACTTCACTTCTAAGTCTTCATTTGCAAATTCACCTGGAAGATACTTTAAACTTGACTATATATTCTGAATTATTTTATCATAGCTTGGAAATATAATAAAGAAATTAAAAAAAAAAATGCATTAGACTCAGGAATTGACTACGTTTGGTTTGAATAAATAAAAAAAAAATATAAATCATATTTTCTCTTCTTTTCCATTGAAGTGACCCTGTACAAGTGTTCAGTTAACGGTGGAAGTTGCAGCCGGTGCCTGTCAGAAGAAATAACCCCATCGCACTTGAACTGTGGTTGGTGTGGTGATGACTGCAATGTCATTCAGAGTGATGTTTGTCAGAATAATCAGTTTCTCAGTCAGAATGACACCCATCTCTGTTCAGCACCAGTTATCACTGACGTACGAAAATGATATATCACTATCCGATTCATAAATACTTACCTGACATATTATGCAAGGTCCCGTAAGAGATCATGTAATGTTAATAATATATGAGATTTGTAAGGTACCAAATCAAACTGAAAGCAAGTGATCAAGATGCATGGAATCATTCATTTCGGTGCGTGATCTATAGGTACTAATTTTATCAATCATCTAAAGTCTTACTTTCAAACGTCAAAGAGTCATCCATGATTAGGGCCCATGTTAATAATAAACAAACTAGAAATGCAATCGTGTCAGAACGATGTGCGTGCAATGACGCCGTGTTTCTACGTGTCAAACGAAAGAGCTTCTCTCGGACTATCCAGAGCAATTTGCACGAAGTCTGTAGCTTCTGTGATATTGGAGATAGGTAGGGCGAAAGAAAGGCATCAACAGTGACCTTGATGGGAGGGTACCATGCCTACGAAGTTTGAAAGAAATTGGGATAGGGGAAAGAACCTAGAAAGGGCTCGCAAGCACTGCGTGCACAAACCAATGGGATTTGGTGCATGTTTGACATTGCAATCAAGTTCGTTCTTGGGGCCAAAAGCGTGAACCCGATATGCCCCATAGACAATGCGTGTAATGAATGGGCGGAAAACGTGCAGGATCTGTATTATGGCCGGAGTTAAATTGTTTTTTCTCTCTCTCTTTACGTCTCTTTATGGGCCGTATTTGGTATCATTAGAAAGAGAATTTCATGGTTGTTATTGTAAACCACTCTCTTTTTTTCTATGATAATCCTATCGAAACACGTGATGTAAAATAGATGTATAGGACAAAATGGCGTCTTAAATGGCCCCCTTGACCAATTTCAAAAATCCGGCCAAGAGGTGCCCTGCGTATTGGAACTCGGCATGTCACTGCAAATTTTCAAGGACAAAAAAGGACGTTTAAGGGGTGAAAAGCAGTCTGAAAAAATGACGTCATAGCCGAAACGTGTTAGGTTCGGGCGGAAACTCGGCCGAATTCGTGTAGTGATCTTTGTTCAAATGCGATTTACTCACAATTTTCTGTGTGAACATATATAATACTTGGTATCATCCGAAAGGGCACTTCATTGCGATTAGTTTGACACCATTGTTAACTGCGCGCAATGTGTTGCGCGCATTGAACGCGCTATTACGTAATCAATAATAAATTCATCATTTTTGGCGATAACTTTGCGCTGACATATTCGAATTTTACCAAACTTGGTAAACAGTTGTCACGTATATGGATACATATGTCTGCACAGTTTCATTGATGTAGGTATAACGATCGCCATTTTAGAGCAAGTTGAAGTTATTTCTCAATTTTCTTGAAAATGGCGAATTTGGAGGGCAATTTTCTCAAATTTGGTCAGTGATAGGGTATATAATTTTGTATATGGCTGGAAAGGGCATATCTTCAAGTATCTAAATCCAAAAAAGGGTACGGGTTTGCCAAGCCATTATGGAGATACGGCCACAGACAGAAAGCCAATTCCCAGAACTTTAGAGGGCGCTATTTATGTTGTGCAAAGCCATTGGAGCGTGAAATTTGGCATGGCTATGTGCAATTATGAGATAAAGATACTGTGAGATTTAAATACAAAACGGAATTTATATGAGAAAGTTATGGCAGTTTTAGATTATTTAGGGGTCCATTTTTCAAGAACTTGAGAGATTTTTGACGGAGTCGGTTTTAGATTTGAATTTCGAGTATGAAGATGGCATTTTGAAGGTCAAGTCATATGTCGCAGATGAAAGAACATCTCTCAGACTATCTAGAGGAATTTGTTAGAAGTTTGTAGGATCTAGGATAGTGGAGATAGGAAGGAAGATATAAAGGCCTTAAAATGGACCAGAAACGGACAAAATGGCGCCTGGACGGTCATGCATGAGTGATTTCGAAAATCAGGTAGGTGACCTTGATGAGATGCTAGAGATGATGCCTACGAAATTTGAAAGGAAAAAGACTTAAGGAAAGTACCTAACCAGGAATAACAAGCACTACGTGCAAAACGAATGGGATTTTTGGACGATAAGGATAAGGATAAGGAAAAGGAGAATATTAATGGGGCAGAATGTGAACGAAAACAAGGCAATGACGAAGGTCGTCATTGCAATTAATCTTATAAAATAATCTGCCTGTGTTTTTAATATTGTCGTGTTTTGGTGTCAAGTTTTATCCCATGTCAGGTCCTATCAATGCTCAAACGAGACTACAAATCACGGGAACTGACCTAGGAGTAGAATTTGGTGATGTACTGGAAATAGTCATAGGAGACCTGGTGTGCAATTTGACTGCAATGGGCTCATTTTATCAGCCAGGACAGAGGTAAAAGCGACAAAGGTTTCATGTGTTTGATGTATTCGCGTTCATAAACGTCTCATGAATGGCCACTGAATGACTACTATACGGGGTGGTGACTTTTATTAGTTCCTCCACGAACTTGCCGTTATCACCGAGAGTGCTAAAATGCGGAATATATGTTGGCAATACCGTCTGCATCAAATGTTTCAGTGAGTTGATATGCTCATGTACTCTAATTTGGAATCCCCTTATATCAATACAAAGTTCTGTTTGCTATTCAACACATACAATGTGCATGAATGTTTAAGTCATTTCAACTGTTATGATACCATCGCGTGAATATAAGAAAAACGTACATAATGAAACCATTCAAAAACTAGACATATAATACTTGTTTGGAACAAGTATAGGTGGGCTGGTCAACTAAAACTTGAGACAAAATAGAGCAAAAATAAGCGACATACTGCTTACAAATTCTTAAAAAACAATATCATGTAGATTCATAACGTGAACTAAATTCACCTTCTATAGGCATAACACGCAAATTATGAAGTTTTTGACATGAGGCCTTTAATCAAAATTTTTACTATGATGACGTCATCAAAATGAAAAATGGTTAGTATTGCGCTTGTAGAGAATTGTCTTAGCTACAACATATCGAAATTTTGAAGAAAAATGATAAATATTTACAGAGATACAATCAATTTTACATAAATATACTGACGTCATAATATGCAAATTCGTATTTTGAGTTCCAAGGCCATTGTGATGATGTCACGATACACTTAATGGCCAAATGAGACATGGAATCATATTTCCGACTCATACTCTATCTTAATATGAAAAAAAATTGAGGATCCCGGTGCATTCCAAAGAGCTATAACGGATTTTGTATAGGCATGTTTTTGCCCATATATGCTATGTATAAAAAGAGCTCGCGCGCACGGACATTTATCTTGAATTGACGCTCATCTTGTTATTAATGGTCATAAAGAGATAAACATGGTATCAAATTCCTTGAAAAAATATGAGAAATATCATGAAAGAAAAAAAATGGCGATTCTATGTTGTGTAATGGTGTTACGCGCGAAAACGCGCGCGCATGCTCTTACGCGCGATTTTTTATAAAATGCTTAAAATGACCTGAAACGTATGCAAAATAAATTTGAGTCGATTTTGAGCATTTTAAAATTTTGCGCGCGCATTGACGCGCGGACGTTCGCGCATGCGCGCGCTTTTTGACATGAACTTGACCGGACTGATATTGACCTTGATCATGATAAATATGAATGAGAAATAATCTTTGGTTATGAAGATATGATCAAGAGTTTATTTTCAGAAAATTTCCCAAAATGGCGCCTAGATGACGTCATCAGTCAAGGTCAATGTTAAAAACCTTACCTTGCTTTGTTTATATGCCTATACATATGTGTGCCAAATTTCAAGTTATTTGATTGAGCCATTGTCAAGTTATCTTGCTAACAAAAAAGTGGTTCAAAATAAAAAAAAAAAATAAATAAATAATAACTAGACATATAATACTTGTTTGGAACAAGTATAGGTGGGCTGGTCAACTAAAATTTGAGACAAAATAGAGCAAAAATAAGCGACATACTGCTTACAAATTCTTAAAAAACAATATCATGTAGATTCATAACGTGAACTAAGTTCACCTTCTATAATAACACGCAAATTATGAAGTTTTTGACATGAGGCCTTTAATCAAAATTTTAACTATGATGCCGTCATCAAAATGAAAAATGATTATTACTGCGCTTGTAGAGAATTGTCTTAGCTACAACATATCGAAATTTTGAAGAAAATTGATCAATATTTACAGAGATACAATCAATTTTACATAAATATGCTGACGTCATAATATGCAAATTCGTATTTTGAGTTCCAAGGCCATTGTGATTATGTCACGATACACTTAATGGCCGAATGAGACATGGAATCATATTTCCGACTCATACTCTATCTAAATATGAAAAAAAATTGAGGATCCCGGTGCATTCCAAAGAGCTATAACGGATTTTGTATAGGCATGTTTTTGCCCATATATGCTATGTATTAAAAGAGCTCGCGCGCACTGACATTTATCTTGAATTTACGCTCATCTTGTTAATAATGGTCATAAAGAGATAAACATGGTATCAAATTCCTTGAAAAAACATGAGAAATATCATGAAAGAAAAAAAAATGGCGATTCTATGTTTTGTAATGGTGTTACGCGCGAAAACGCACGCGCATTCTCGTACGCGCGATTTTTTATAAAATGCTTAAACTGACCTGAAACGTATGCAAAACAAATTTGAGACGATTTTGAGCATTTAAAAAATTTGCGCGCGCACTGACGCGCGGACGTGCGCGCACGCGCGCGTTTTTTGACATGAAAATGACCGGACTGATATTGACCTTGATCATGATAAATATGAATGAGAAATACCTTTTGGTTATGAAGATATGATCATGAGTTGATTTTCAGAAAAATTCACAAAATGGCGCCTAGATGACGTCATCAGTCAAGGTCAAGGTTAAAAACGTTACCTTGTTTTGTCCATATGCCTATACATATGTGTGCCAAATTTTAAGATATTTGGTTGAACCATTTCAAAGTTATCTTGTTAACAAAAAAGTGGTTCAAAATAAGAAAAATAAATAAATAATAATAAATAATAAAGGCAATTTTAACAAAAATATAAGGTGGTCTGTATTAGATACAGCCCACCTGATAACTAGACATATAATACTTGTTTGGAACAAGTATAGGTGGGCTGGTCAACTAAAATTTGAGACAAAATAGAGCAAAAATAAGCGACATACTGCTTACAAATTCTTAAAAGACAATATCATGTAGATTCATAACGTGAACTAAATTCACCTTCTATAGGCATAACACGCAAATTATGAAGTTTTTGACATGAGGCCTTTAATCAAAATTATTACTATGATGACGTCATCAAAATGAAAAATAGTTATTACTGCGCTTGTAGAGAATTGTCTTAACTACAACATATCGAAATCTTGAAGAAAATTGATCAATATTTACAGAGATACAATCAATTTTACATAAATATGCTGACGTCATAATATGCAAATTCGTATTTTGAGTTCCAAGGCCATTGTGATGATGTCACGATACACTTAATGGCCAAATGAGACATGGAATCATATTTCCGACTCATACTCTATCTTAATTCGAAAAAAAATTGAGGATCCCGGTGCATTCCAAAGAGCTATAACGGATTTTGTATAGGCATGTTTTTGCCCATATATGCTATGTATTAAAAGACCTCGCGCGCACTGACACTTATCTTGAATTTACGCTCATCTTGTTAATAATGGTCATAAAGAGATAAACATGGAATCAAATTCCTTGAAAAAATATGAGAAATATCATGAAAGAAAAAAAAATGGCGATTCTATGTTTTTTAATGGTGTTACGCGCGAAAACGCGCGCGCATGCTCGTACGCGCGATTTTTTATAAAATGCTTAAACTGACCTGAAACGTATGCAAAATAAATTTGAGACGATTTTGAGCATTTAAAAATTTTGCGCGCGCATTGACGCGCGGACGTACGCGCATGCGCGCGTATTTTTACCTGAAATTGACCGGACTGATATTGACCTTGATCGTGATAAATATGAATGAGAAATAACCTTTGGTTATAAAGATATGATCAAGAGTTTATTTTCAGAAAATTTCACAAAATGGCGCCTAGATGACGTCATCAGTCAAGGTCAAGGTTAAAAACCTTACCTTGCTTTGTTCATGGAAAGCCGTTGGAGACTTTATTCACATGCCCCAGACGTATGGAACGCGGCACACGTCTGCTAAATTGACCAATCACCGCCTGTTATTTAGCAGGCGCGTGCAAGGTGCGATAGCAAACGCCTGTTACTTTATTAGCACACGTGTGCCTTTTTCCAGACGGATGCTGTTTACTGCGCATGCGTCTGGAATTGATCGACCAATCAGATACCTTGTTTAATATGGAGTTTAATGTGTGTGTATGGTGAGTGCATGCAGCGCAGACAAGCAAAAATGTGCCGGGCACGTGGTGATCGACGCACGTGGTACTCTTACCGTTCTTAAAAGTATTGACTTTGATTTCTATGTCAGAAAAGAAGTATACATTGTAAGAGTACTTTCATTGAGGTTGGAACTTTCTGATGCAAAGAATAGTATGTCAAATTATAAACGAGGTACCGAACTGCATGCTATATGAACGTTTATCCTCCACCTAGTATTGGAGTTTGTAAATACTATAAAGCTAGTCTAGGGTTGATAAAGAAAAGGTAAGTCTAATATCATGAATGGTAGTTTCCAGATTTACAATCTATCATTCAGAACCTACTCTAATTGCAAATTAGGTGATATACTATGCAACAGTGCCATTGTGATAATGTGTATGATCCAGTGTAGATACATAGTGTTGGAACAACAGAGTAGATCTCTCCCCCTCTTCCATCTCTCCCTTATCTCTCTTGGGTCACTCTGTACAGAGGTCAACCTCACTCGTGGTAGGGGAACACACACACACACTCTCTCTCTTTCTCTCCCTTTCTTCCCCAATTCTCGTTCATGTTGTGTTGTTGAGCAACACTCTCCATTGGGCTAGGGCAGGGGGATTAGTGAAAGGAGGCATGTTTGCTTAAGAGCTCAGATAAGAAGTTGGAAACACTGCATTTGCTTGGCACAAGGGATTGTCTGACCATTATGTGGTAGTTTTCAATCGAATAAACCTGCTCATAATTATCCCATAGGCCTAATTGTATTTAAAGGTTGATGTTTGAATGTTGATTGGCTTATAATACAACATGTATTGCTCTATATTGCATAAGTGGAAGTTATCACATTTCTTAGAGACAATCAATATTCTTTAGTCTATATTTCTTGTCTTGTATATAGTTTATGATTATTCCTTTATATTTCTATGTTATATGTCAGATGAGTAGTCGAAGCATAATAATAGTGCAATAATTATAGGTGAATCACATACAGATTGCAGTATTGATTGATAAGCTCGTTTTCCTAAAACGATATTTACACCTGAGATTATGTATGTGTTGTGTGCTGGAGGAATACAACATATTTCTATGTTAGTATTATTATTTCCAAATCTGAGAGGATAATAGATTAGCGCGTTTAGATGAGATTGCCTAGGTACAATAAAGGTCTAATTTAGAGTTAGGGTATAACGAATCACCATCAGGGGCGTCTCCAAAGGGGGGGGGGGGGGGGTGGGGGTGCGACACCCCCCACCTGTCAGGATATTGTCGGGAAAATTGCGCTGTCGTCGGGAAAAAAGAGAAAAGGGGGAGGGGAAAAAGAGAGGGAAAGGGAAAGAAAAGAAAAAAAGAAAGGAAAAGAAAAGAAAGATTGAAGGAAAAGAAAGGAAAGAAAGGAAAAAAAAGGAAAGAAAAGAGAAGAAAGAAAGAGAAAAAAGAAAAAGAGGGAGGAGAGGAAAGAAAAGAAAAGATAGAAAAGAAAGAAAAGGAAAAAGAAGAAGAAAAAAGAGTAAAAGGGAAAGAAAAGAAACGGGGGATGAAAGAGAGGAGAAAGATGGGAGGTAAGAGTCTGAGAGAGGAGGAGTGGGAGTAAAAGAAAGAAGGGGGTTGTTGGGTGGAGTCGTCTGGTCGAGGGAGCATGAAAGACACGGGTAAATATGTTGCTGTGTCGGGTCAGCTGTGTCGGTACTCTTGGTCGATCCTCGTGGACTATATCAATGCAGAAGTTTGAAGTTGGTGAGATGTATATTGTCGGTCGGCCGACAAGTTTTTTCCCCTACGAACTGTGACTTTTTATCCGCTATGAAGACTTCGAGAGTGACTACAACTACTATACTTGTATTTTCTCGAAGTTTCACTTTCCTATAATATCAGCTAAAGAAATCAGAGGTTTGACATTTTCGCCTGAATTCAAACAAGTTTTAAGAGTCAACAACGGTACGACATATCGTCTTCCTTTCTCTATATATCGTGATGAAACGCCAAAAATTCCACCCTTCGCGCGGAAGGGGAAAACTTCATTTAGACGAGTCGAGAACGGTACAACGAATGGTCTTCTTTCTCTGATAATTTAAGGAATCGTCAAAGCTTCCGCGCTTCGCGCTAAAGGAGGAAACTGAATTCAGATGAATAGGGCTTATTAAGAGTCGAGCACGGTTCAACGTATCGTCTACTTTCTCTATAATTTAATGAATCGCCAAATCTTCAGAGCTTCGCGCGGGAGGGGAGAACTGAATTCAGATAAGGATTAAGAGTCGAGAACAATACACAGAATCGTCTGCTTTTTCTCATCATGTAATGAAACGTCAAAGCGCGGGAGGGGGAGAAACTGAATTCAGACTAGGATTAACAGTCGATAACGGTACAATAAATCGTCTTCTTTTCCTAATAATTTAAGGAAACGTCTAAGCTTCCGCGCTTCACGCGGGAGGCCTATCACCCAAACCCCCGCGCTCTTTAAGTGATTCGCTTGTTCACTACCGCCCCTCCCTAAAATAAGATCCTAGCTCCGTGTCTGCATTAAAATATATAGCTATGAATGCTGACTAAGTTGAAGAAATAATTCGTATATTTGTGTCGTCGTGGAAAATGACCATTTGCGCATACGCAAGTACTATAGATAGTTACCATGCCATAGGAAAAACAATTTAGCCTTCGGCCCCGGGTTTATAGGGTTAAATTTGTAGATATTGGAAATTTAATGTTGTCTGTAATTTGTGGCTAGTTTTGTCGGTAATTGTTGGCCTCTACACCCCCCCCCCCCCACTGAAAAAGTCTAGCGACGCCCCTGATCACCATATTAGGTATGATTATGATGTGAATAAGAACAAAACATATATAACATTATTTGTATGTAAGTGTTTATTCGATTTGATAATGAAACTGTTCTTATAATAATGTAGATGTTAGTTAAATAGGAACTCTGTAAGACCATGCATTATGGTTCAAGGCATGCCCACATAGAGAATTTTGTTATGTTAGGGGTCGGGGCAAAATGCAATGAATTATTGATAATTTATTGCA
Source organism: Strongylocentrotus droebachiensis (assembly GCA_035222895.1). NCBI lineage: Eukaryota > Metazoa > Echinodermata > Echinoidea > Camarodonta > Strongylocentrotidae > Strongylocentrotus > Strongylocentrotus droebachiensis. The sequence goes on along the minus strand of JAVYIG010002001.1, from coordinate 1,662 downwards.
TTTTCTTTGTGTTTTTTTTTTTATTTCTGGGGGGCGGCGACGTACCCTAGCCCCCGCTGTTTACTCGTACCAAGGGAATACTGCGGGGAGGGTGGACCGAATGGCGCAGCGTGGTCGTAATTATTATTTATTTTTTTGTTGGGGGGGGGGAGGGGCAGGATGATTGGTCGCGTACATTATTGGGGCACGCCTTTTTTCTTTATTTGTTCAAAAATGTACGTTTTCAATAAATGTTTTCTACAAATATTCGGGGCCATGTGGCGACCCCCGCCCCCCCCCCTGCCCCTACGCCTACGCCACAGCCATGGGGTGTTCCCTATCCATTATTTTGCTTTCTTATTATCATTTTGTTTATTGCCCTGCTTATGTCCCTAACCCACAGCAAAGGAAGGAATCGACAGAGAGGGGGTTGTATGGACTTAAAGGGCAAGTCCACTTCAAAAATTAATAACAAACCAATCAAACTAAAAGTTTGCAAAATCGGATAACTAATAAGAAAGTTTTGAATTTTTAATGACATGAAAAACTTTGAAAATCACAAGACAAATTGGCAACTCACTCATGAGTCTGTGACGTCATTCGGGCGCGGATCCAGGATTTCTTAGGAGGGGACCCAAATTTGAAATTATGCGAGCCAAATATTGGGACGTAATGGTGACCAGCAGTGACGTAATAGGGGGTGGGTACAGGGATGGGCGAGCTTCCCCCTCCCTCCTCCACGAAGCGCGGAAGCTTTGACGTTTCACTAAATTATTAGAGAAAGAAGACGATTCGTTGTACCGTTCTCGTCTCTTAATCCTCGTCTAAATTTAGTCCCCCCACCCCCCCCCCCCTCCTGCGCGAAGCTTTTACGTTTCATTAAATCATTATAGAAAGAAGACGATTCGTTGTACCGTTCTCGACTCTTATTTTAATCCTTCAAAAATCTACTTTGTCTGCTCCTTTTTCTTTCTACGTCCTCTTCCTTTTCTCTCCTCTCTCTTATTTTTTTTGTTTTTTGGGGCCAGTGTTTAAGAGAGGCCCGCCTTAGGGCCCCAGGTGGAATCCAGGGGGCAGAGCCTCCGAAAGCTTAGGGGTTTTATAGGCATTTAATCACGGTCAGCTGAGCATATTTTGATACCTCATTATTTTGTGCCATGCATTGGCATATACCATTCTTTCTTTCTTGCTCTCTTTCTTTCTATTTCTCTTTAATATACTTTTTTGTTAAGTTTGTGTGGGGGGGGGGGGGGGGCTCGAGGCTCCCGATTCCCGCCGTTCCGCGCGACCTGACATGTAGGCACCTCGATCAAGAAGCATATTTCTTGCCTGGCTGTAAATTTAGGAATTTGTCATTTTCCACCAAACGCATACAAAAATATAGGTAATTTACTAAAAAAGTGAGGACAAATCTCGGAAAAATTATGTCATTTTAGCATTATTTGTAAACCACCGTTATCGAATTAGAAATAAACCACGTTTTAATTTTATTTCCCCCAAGCCGCCCCCGCCCCCCTATCAGTACACCAGTGCCCCCCCCCCCCCTCCGTTACACCTTGTTGGCGGGAAAAAAATCGCAACTGATCTCCCCTACCTTTCTTCTTTCTCTTTTTTTGTCTTTCCCTTTCTCTCCTCTTTACCTTTCCCTTCCCTTCCTCTTTCTCTTATAGGTTGACCGGGGGG